>CAJVPI010000265.1:0-38054 GCA_910592345.1 Paraglomus brasilianum
GCTAACTCTCTTTTGTAAACATTAGCAATCTTTTCTTCGATTGATTCAAAGAAACCTAGTGGTTCGTTTTCTGCATAGTATCCTTTTGGTACAAATGCATAGTAATCACACACTTCACCTTCATTAAAAATTTCTGCTTCTGATTTTCTATTAATATATGGATCTTTGATTCTTTCGAAATAAATATCTGGTTCTTCTTCAGCAGTATCATATTCTGAAGAAGCAGAGCTTCGATGTTCCACATCATCACTTGGTTCGCTATCTTTTTCATTATCTATTTCCATTAAATCATACCATTCTTCACCAGTTTTAGGAATTGGTTTCGATCTAATTTTTTTATTATTTTTTATTTCCGGTTTTGATAACCATTTTATTAATTCATCTATTGTTAAAATTGATTTCTTTTTTTGTTCTCCTTGAGTATTAGAACTTGATCCTGCTTCTGTATTTGGAATACCATCAGTTAAAAGGTTGACTGCCGGCGCGCTTGCCTCTCTCGGCTGGGTTGGTTGGTGCGTCGGTGGGTTTTCGTCAAATGATATGAGATCGCCTTCCGGGGTCGGTGCTGGGTTTTCTACTGGGGCTTGGTTTTGCGTCTGAATCGGATATTCAGCTGGTGGTATATTTTGCGTCGGGGTTGGGTTTTCAGCCGGATTTTGAATAGGTGGATTTCCTATTGGAGCTTGAGGGGGGGGTTTGCATTAAACGCAAAGCTGGTTGACATTGTCCCTTACGAAGGTTTCCATTTAAATTCATGTGTTTATTAAGATCTCGGGTTTTACCAGTTCTTATTTCTCTATTACATCCTGGGCATCTGAGTATCTTTGCCATAATGATATATAATCTGTGTTTTTTATTAATATAACCAGATCTTTTGTTTAAATTAAAATAATTAATTCAGTTATATAAATTTATCGAAATGCTGATAGAATATACATGCGAATATATAGACAACTCTGGAAAATATATATGCGAATATATACACAACTCTGGAAAAGTTTGTGGACGCAAATGCCGACGTCGTGAAGGATGCTATGAACATTGGAGAGCTAAAAAACGTGTTTTATGTAAGGTTTGTGGAAAGCCTACTGCTTCTGCACCGGGAACATGTAAAAAACATGCTAAAGGGTATTATGTTATGCAGTTTTATGCCCGACAGATGCAAAACATCCTTACTCCGTAAGACTTCAGATTAGAAATCAGCAAGAGCTGACATAAAATTTACACCGAAATTGTCCTAAAAAGTTTGCTATATTTTTTGTTATACTTTCTGCCTTTAGAAAACTAATAGAATGCTAATGCTTCGTTTCACTTCGCATTTACAAAAAGCTAATTGTTGACTAAATAGATAACTAATGCGAAGCGTAGCGGAGCATTCGGAGTCGCTATGCTCCTCTAGAACAGTAAACGTTTTAGTAATCGAATAAGATAACTATGCTCCGCTACGCTTCGCATTTGGAGTCGCTATGCTCCTCCGGGTCAGAAAGCTACATAGTAATCAAAATAAATACACCCATCGTGTACCTAAAATTTATTTTTTCCTTCGCACTTCACTTAAAAGTTCATGCTCACAGTAATAGAATGCTAATTAGTTAACAAATAAGATAACAAAAAAAACACCAAACATGAATAAATCATTATTCATTTTGATGTCATAATAAGATTTAATCAACAAATATAGAGGATGTGCTCACAGTATTAGAAAGCTAAATATTGATAAAATATTATATTTAAAAAATACACCAAATAATTTTAATCGTTATTGATCTACTATCTGTTTTATTAATAGAAAGCTAAATGCTAACTAAAACAGATGACATGCTCCGCTTCGCTCCGCAACTGCGTCACACACACCTAAGGTGTGTGCTCCTTAGTTATTAGTGTTAGAAAGCTAATTGTGAACTAAACAGATATCTAATGCTCCGCTACGCTTCGCATTCGGAGTCGCTATGCTCCTCCTGGTCAGAAAGCTAAATAGTGATCAAATTGGATATCAAAAAAAACACCAATCATAAATCAATCATTATTCATTTTGATATTGTAATAAGTTTTAATCATTGAATACAGCAAAACATCAGTCATGTACCTAGAAAGCTAAATAGAGATCAATAGGATATCAAAAAAAAATACACAAAAATAAAAATAATCATTATTGAATTTGATGTTGTGATAAGTTTTAATCATTGAATACACCAGAATACACAGAAATTGTCCTAAAAAGCCCACTAATATAATACTCCATTTGTTACCTTATTTAGGAGGGTTGGATAATCAAAATAATTATGTATTTCAAGATGACAATGCTCAAATTCATTGAGCAAGGTCAACTTTGTGTTGGATTTCAGATAATAATATTGATCAACTTCCCTAGCCTGCACAAAGCCCCGACCTCAACCCTATCAAGAATATTTGGGATGAATTAGAGCATCATATTCATAAGCACATTCCTCTACCAAAAAATGAAACTGAACTGTTCAATCTGTTGGTCTAACATAGATGAATCAGTTTATGGAAATTTGGTTGAAAGTATGGAGTGCCATGTTCAAGCTGTAGTTAAAGCTAATAGGCATCCTACACCTTATTGATAAAGTCAAATAAACTTCATTGATGTGACATTTTGATAAAAAAAAACCTGATGTAAATTGCTATGTAGATTGTTGAGAATTTTGAACTTGAAATTTTATAAAAAAAATCGAGCATTACTATATTCAGAAAAAAGTCCCATGACCCGTGTACATGATCAATAAAGAATTTATTTCTTACACATTACTTGATTGCTCCTTTGTATTTGCTATGATAATGAGAAGACTGAATGAGTGACAGTTCAGGGTAGGGTGCTTTGCAAAACATTCTATCTATAATCCAGTTGACATTTAAACAGATTACATTATCACAAGTATTGTGAATGTTAAGCTGGTTGCTCAATGCAAATAATTAAAAACCAATAAATATTTTGTGTTTGCTACAGGCAGCATGGAATGACCAAAAAGTCCTGACTTCACCAGCTATGTTTTTTATTTTATAGCCACTTTCAAGAAAGGAACACATAAGTTGCTGGAAAAGAAGTGGCCCATAAACAAGTAACCCTATGGTCTGTGTGGGGGCTGTACCCATACCCAAGGTTGTTACTATTCAATAAGCAGCAAAGTCATAATAGGGTTCCAGGTATTAGTGTTATGGTCGAATGGTCTGGGGTTTGGGATAGCAATTAATCATTCGTGTAGGGGTGTTCTTCCGACCGGGGAATAATTTATATAATTAAATTAATGCGCGCTTCTCAACTCCCTATCAAAACACTCGTGATTCCAAATAAGGGTACCCACAATAAAATAATAAACAGGGTTGGTATTTCGACTAATCGGGTTCCGTCACTTGTCTCAAACTAATTAAACAATATTTGTTTTAATAAATAATTAATAACTCTCGTTCCCCAATTAAGAGTACTAAATCGACGGATAATTTATACAGCTCAAGTGAGTCGTTTTTACAGCTTAATTGAGCCGTTTATTAATATCCGGTTAAATAATTAATATCACAACGATGAAAGAAAGTAAAGTTTCGATTTCAAAGGGAATCGTTTATTATTATTCCATGGAGTGAGAATTATTGTTTTATACAATTAGGTTACACTTATATATTTAATATTAGTTATCACAATTGTTACAAATCACCGAAAGATGACACTGTTACTAGTGCAAGCTGACTTGCAATTACATAGAGTATTAGCAGCAGTGGCAGAACTCTGTGAACAGGAAGCTTTTATGAGACCACCATCAAGAGTTTCTAAACCTTTACATGGAAGTGACCTTCGATCAAGTCCTGCTCGATCTATCCGAGGAATGTTAATGCGTACCAAGTCTCCGACGTTGGCGTATGATCAGGTGCATCAGTTTCATTCTCGTTATTGTTCGAATTGCAATATACTATCCCATCGCTTACACTTTTACTATCTTGTACTCTGGTATGCTTCCTCATCTCTGATTCCTTGGTCATAGAGCTCCTTCATTAGAGCAAAATTGGCTTGACCAAATACAAGCTCGTAAGGAGTCTTACCAGTCGCTGGCACGTTTGCGTATTCATCGCCCAGTTGATACGTTTATTATTACGCGTATAAAGTGATTGATACATTATCACCAGCAATATGTTGTACTCAAAGAAATAATAACACTGATGTGTAACCATAGGCAATCCGAAACTCCAGTCTTCACGCCTATTATCCTCCAACCAAGCCGAAAGTTTCATCTCCAGTATGTCATTCCCTTTCTCCACTAGCCCTTATGATTGGGGATGACGCGGACGACCATTTATGATCACTGTTTTCGGGTAAAGAGCTATCATAATCAGACTCTTTATTATTTGTGCCACATACTCTTTCCCGTTGTCAGAATGCAGGATCCGTGGTGCACCAAATGTCATAAATATGTCGAACAGGAAGCTAGCAACATATTTCGCCTCTTTACTTTTCATTGGCTTTGCTCAGGAGAATCGAGTAAAATGATCTCTTGCATGAGCGATCCATCAATATTCTCCATCTGGGCGTGCCCTCATGTCTTGAGATCAATCTTCAGAAAGTGGTTAGTATTTACTTGGCTAATTTTAAATATTGCAAAACCATAATACTAATATGATCTATACCTGCATTCTGGATAAAAACTCCAACTCAATGATAGGTTTTATCTCTGCCAATAGTCGCCTGTTTACACATTTAGCCACAAGTGCAGAAGTGGACGTGGAACCCAACTACGTCAATAGTCAAGTCGACGGGACGGGGATTTTTTTCTTTACTACATCGAAATTTCACTATATCGAGAATTTTCGATATAGTAAAGTTCATATATAAGTGGTGGCATAAATCTTCACTATGTTGCAAATCTTATATCAGTGTAATAACAAACGTTATTTTTACTGACGAATCTAATACCGCTGAACGATTTATATGAAATGTACTGGTACTAAGTTGTTTAACGTAGCAAGTGTCATACCGTTCAATTATGTAGAAACATTCAAAAAACGAAAGTACTTTAATCAACACGTGTTTGTATTATGATCGGTCAAAAACTATCAGGTGCTACAATCTTCACTATATCGAGATGCAATCTACTAATATTGTTTGAGAAAAAACTTGACTATATCTAATACTATATAACTTCATTATATCGAGGGAAAATTTAATAATACTGTTTTTGTATCAGGGGAATTCTTTCTATAGCGCGAAATTCACTGTATCGAGACTTGACTATATCGAGGGTTGACTGTATAATGCTTACAGATCTGAGAAATGAATTGTTATTTATTCAAGCGGGAATATGCATTTTGATGTTATTATAACCATATACAGTGAACCCTCTCTAATATCAACCCCACGAGACCGGCCAATTTCGTTGATATAGCGGGGTTTGAGGGGGTGTTGGGTTTTTAAATAATGACGTTATATGTAATGATGTATATACGATACTTATGTCTCGAATAAAATCTTAAACTTTATTTATGATAAAAATCTCTTTATTTCTTTCTCCATATAAACTAAACCAATTTGTTCACTCTTCTGAATTCTGGTTCTCTCTCTCTTTGATGAAAAAATCTGTTAACTTTTTTTGTTGCCTCGCCTCGTATATATTCGATTGATGCGTCGCGACAGACTTTGCAATTTTGGCATGTTTTGCCCTTCTACGAATTTGGCGGGGTCTTGCTGTTTTATATACTGCAGAAGTAATTTGCATTGTTCCAATGCCGTAGAATGAGATTTCAATGTCGCTGCCTTCATTACAACTATCAGAATTAGACGTGTGGAGTATGGTTATACTTTAGTATGCAAATCGTATTATAAAGAGACGATATTGTAGATTAGAATTTTAAATTTTAAAATACTAATTATATTGATGTTGATATCAGCGAGGTACATTTAATTAGGAATAAAATCTGATATGTGTTGATAGGGATATCAACGGGGTATGATATCCAAATTGATATATGCGGGAGAATTTAAATATGGAGAAATCCGTTCTGTAACCACTGTTGCTAATAAAGAGAGGTTGATATTAACGGGGTGGATATTAGAGAGGGTTCACTGTAGTCTGAATAGCTTACACAGTTCTGTAACCTGCATGCTGTAGTTCTTCATGCAGTTCCCCGATCACGCGCTCTTTAACGCAACGTATACTAATCTTTCTGATTTTTTCTCGACTAAATAAACAGATTCTCCAATCTTCATGGTTGCAAATGCTTCTTAGCCCATTTTTTCAATTTTGCTGGATGTTGTAAATCAGTTTCACCCAAGACTTCCTTTACAATATCAGCAAGCTCTTGTGAAATTAATGATTTTCCCTGAAACTTTTGATCTAAATTGTTGAGATATTCCTCAACTAAGCTGTTGAATTTCTCAATGTGAATGAATTTGCAGACATTTTATGGTGGCTTTATTAAAAAATGTAAACAAATTGGTATTATTTCGGTTGCGTTCAAGAAACTATACAACAAATGACAGAAATTCCTAAAGATCTATCCACGCGTCTTACGTGATCTAATCAACTGCACTGATTGTTCATGTGATAATTGAATGTTACATACGAACTAATCGTCTTCACCACACTATTTTATTTAGACTGGTCAAAATTTTGTTAATAATCGTTCTCATAAATGTAGAGTGTTACATACTACTACTAATACATATAATTTTAACGTAATTATACAGTACCATCTCCACAGTCTCCAATCAACACTCATATTTGCTGAAAACAAACGGGCTTCTTTACAACCTAATCAAGACAAAATCATTGCCGAAAAGAGTAAGATAATTGCTAAGTACATGAAGACGATGGCAAAGAAATGCCTAACTTAACTCGGGAAATTTTAGCAGGAGTGATAACCAAAGCCAAGTTTGTCTAACGATATTCAAGTGATGGATGAAGCCACTTGAACCAAGATTGGTAACATGGTCAAGGAGCTGATGGTGAAGATGGAAGTAAATAACACTTGTAATGATTTTCAATTAGAATTTTATTGGGCAAGGAATAAGGAAGCAGTAAAAAAATAATCCGAGTTGCGGCAAATAGTTCTTATCCAGAATCAGAATTTATCGGTACAGGTGAAACCTGTCTAATACTAAACCGGCGCTGATTAAACCGGTCTCGGGTTTAACCGGTCGCCTCACGACTGTACCAAACTTCTTTAATTAGAAATTTTCTTTATCTAAACGTTTACCTGAATGGCTAAACCGGCCGAAAAACGGCAAATCAGTTCGGCCGGTTTAGACAGGTTTCACCTGTATTTTGTTTCCTCGTTATAGACTAACAAGAATATGAGATGGAAGTAGACCAGCTAGAAATAATAAACCAACCATGGGAAAACGACAAAATAGCAGAAAAACTCCTTGATCCCAAAGGTTACGCTAAAATCTGAGGTAAAAATAAAAGTAATTCAAGTCAAATATTTCCTTTATGATTAATACTAGCCATCTTGGCTACGGCGAGAGATAACAGCAATGGTATGCTGGATACTGAGGAGGAAGCCAGAAAAAAGACAGCAAGGATAGCGCCTTTTCAACCATCAAGCCACAATTGCTCGATGTTCACTTGTCTGATATAATTAAGAATCTATTAGCTAGTGACAACACCATTAGCGGTCACCGTAGGTGCTGGCTAATAAAGACCGCAAATAACCTGTTTGGATATAATGTCTTTTTGCCTAAATTTTTTGATAAATATGTAGATAAAGCATAACACATAATTTCGTGTATAATATTATTTGTGACGATAGTAAACTTTCGTAGAATTTTGATTCGCAATACGAATTAGTGATTATATAATACAACATAGCTTTTGTTCGATTAAAGATTAATTCGTTTTAAATTTTGACTTTACTTCATCGCTTCGCTTGTTAAGAATGTCTTACGAAAATTATTTGCAAAAATGACAATACTGTTTCGGTTCTTTTTGGCCGAGCAGCCGAATGGTATATTGTAAACCATTCTCTCTTGAGAAATTAAAATGCATGGTTGAAGTCTCCCAAAGTCGTTTATACGTTAATCCGTGAATTATGGAGCCACAGATTATGTTGAATAGGAAACTTCAGGTATAAGAAAATCTACAAATAGAGTCGACGATATTCTTGAAAGTACAACATAAGCTACCCCTATACGAATATTGTCCACTCAATTTTGTCCTGGGTAATGTATTGTGCAGACGATGTGGATTGGTGTATGTGAACCAAATTGTGTGAATTACAACTTACCAAACAATTTAAAGAATTGCAATGATATTAATATGCATCGCATATTCACGTTTATCTTATCTAAACACAAGTCATGCGCTTCACATAAAGATCCATATTAATATTAGTCGATAGATTTTAATACCACTAATATTACAGTATTAGTATATATATTTTATGATATATTATAATTACCATCGCTCATGTTGTTAAATTATTATTAAATATACTCGGGTTAAATTTCAAATGATACAACGCACTTTCCGAATGCACTGTATTTCTAGCAAAAGACCTTAAGGAATATACGGTCTCCGGATGGTTTGCAAAAAAAGCCATGTTTAAGTGTTCATGAAAGAGGATGAAGAGACTTGGGATATCAAAGGTGAACTATGTTTGACATTGTGGATAAATTAGAGTATAGGTCGCTTTCAACAGCTCATCTCCCCTTACCAAATGAAAAGACGACCTCTCAACAGTTTGTTTTGACCGTTTATCATGTGATTTAATATTTAGGGAGACGCATTAAATCCATCTCAATTTCCTTTGCTTGGGGAGATGAGCAACCATAGTCATAATTAGCTAATGAGTTAATTAGCTATGCAACGGATAAACCTCAGTATCGGTGAAACCCTGACTTTACTGCGGATATTAATATATCAGGAACATCAAACTTTTGCCCTACCCAGTATGCATTTTTGCATAGTTTGACGATGAGGGGTGGACACACTTATTTTCCTTAAAAGGAATTTAGAATAGCAGTCCCCACAAATTCACTATTTTTTACACTGCAGATGCTGTACGCATTATGCTTGGTTCTTCCCACAAATTGACTTGACCATATTATGCATAATAAAAATCATACGATGAATTTTATCAAATTACCAAGATGGGGGATGGTCCCCAAAAGTGGGAAATCTATATTACTGTACCAACAACATGGCCTATTTAGGGTATTATCATTCAAATCGAAATGCCCACGAGTTTAAACAAAGAACGCTACCTATTTGACGCTTTATTTTACTATTACCGGTACGTCTCTTTTTCTTTTTTTCTTTCTTTTTTTTTTTTTTTTTTTTAATATCGCTTTGTCTGTTTCTTCAATCATTCAAAGTTGCTCTCTTTATTACAATGTTTCTTGGTTCGATCAAAAATTTCATTGTACGGAATCTCCCAACTCATAAATTACACGACATCATGAGACTGCAGCTCGGCTAGAACAACCATATATACAATATCATACAATCAAATAACCGTGGCGTTTGTTATCATAGATCAGAAAACCCTGTTTATTTTGATGATGCCCAAAGGGGCTAATTATTGAACTAATAAAGGAACGCAAAACTCCAAGGGGCTAATTATTATAAGATCACAAAACCTTTACGTCCTGTCCAGTTGACATTGTGGCTTTCTCGACTTTTCTTGAACCATGTCATTTGAAATTAATAAGGTCATGTGGCTATTTCATTTTAAATCGAATAACTTTATTTTACAGTAACGTTCACGAAAAACGAACTGGCAGTAAACGTTAATTGGTAATAGTAGTAGTAACAATAAGATAACCTAAAGTCGTACCTATTATTATTACCTAAAGTTGGGGTTACCAGATTTAGAACTTGCAATAAGATAAGGGATATTTGCTTACTGCATAGTGCCATGGTTGTCATACACGTGCCCGCGGTTTGAACAATAATAATAAGCTACCAATTGTGAGAACGGTTTGACAGACTATTTATATTATAGTTAGTAGCAATAAGGTCAATATCAGGAGATAGATATATCTAATTTTTATTACAGCCATCATCGTAGAGAATATAAGAGCTTTTGTAATGAAATCACTTTTCGTAGCTTAAGAAAGCTTTCTTAATTACTAATTTATTTGTTTTTTTCGCAAGTCCAGCTACATTCTTGTCGCATGCATGCTAACATCTAATGATTCGAGATCGTTTCCCCTTTGTAAATCTCTTTAATTAATTCAAAAAAGACAAAGATGTGCATACGTGCACTAGTTATGGGGACAAACAAATATGCGACGGTAGTTCGGACTGATATCGTAAAACTACGGTAGTCATGTCGTGGACACGGTAAAAAAGTCTAGTATCGTCGGACTCGGTTTATCAATGTTTTGACATCATAAGTGGTCTGGAACTTATTGCAAAGATTTCACTAGTGCTCCAATGGCACGCACATTGAATATGATTTTATTCCCAAAAGGATGAAAAGGACGGGCAGATAGAAGATAGACAGAGGAAGAAGAGTTTTCTGTGGAGGAATTAAAGTTATTAAGAACTAGACATGCTGGCATGAAAATGGAATAAAAAGAATTAACAGAAATTAAGCAAAGCAAAACATCCGCTTTGATTAAATAGTAATTGTAAGAAGAAAGAAGTGTACATGACGCCACATTGTCAGCAGCACGCCCCCATATCATAGACATGCATTCCATGCTTACTTTTTAGCATTCTTCAGTTTTATTCTTCTTTGCCAAGGTTCATATCTTTGTTTAAAACAAAGTATGATATATTAGGAAATATTTAATGCTCCTTCATGAGTAACCGGAGATTTTATTATTTTCCCGTCCGGTCATTGCATAGGTTCAAATTACAACAAACAATTCTTTGTCCGAATTTACTAACATGTCGACAAATAATACATCCCTTCTTACCCAATAAAAAGCATCAGACTACAAAGAAAGGACCGAAAGTGAATCTCATTGGACTAACAAGATTACGATTTGAGATACAAAAGTTTTGTGTGTGTGCGTGTGTGTGCGTGTGTGTGCGTGTGTGTGCGTGTGTGTGTGTTGTGTGTGTGTGTGTGTGTTGTGTGTGTGCGTGTGCGTGTGTGTGCGTGTGTGTGTGCGTGCCCTTGTATTTGGGCGTGGTACTGTAACCGTCCAGAAACAATAATCCGACCGTTGCCAATTCGATTGTTATGCGCGCAAATTTTGTGGAAAAGAAAATAATTACAACAGGTTTACGAATCTTTATTTCATAATTAAAATATTCCCTCACAAATCGATATGATATACAAGATAGGAGGGAATAAAAAATGTGTTCGGCAAACTTATGTAAAATGGCAGTGGTAAAAAAAAAGAAAAAGATTAGCTACAATATCATCTTTACCAAATCTATGTAATAGAAACTCTATATGTTTTATCCAAAGGCTTTCTTCATTCAACAACTTCTTTTTTGAAATCTTTAGCAGGATTCTTCTTCCTTGCAATTAATACAACTCTCTGACCCACTGTCTTGTGTTGTACAACTTCCTTTCTAAACTTTTCAACAAGTCTTCTCATCCCTTCCTCCCCATCTCCTCCGATTCCCAACCGCTCCCCGATCTCTTCCGAAAATCTCATCAGAATTCCGCACAAATCATCCAACCATCGGATAGCCTCAATGTCACTTATGGATCCTAGTTTTATTTTCTGTGCGGTTACTTGAACACATTCTAGTTGCGGATATGACTCGAGTGTGGGAACAAGTTTAGTGCGTGGAGATGGTGATAGGCCCAAGGATAGTGTTAAATGGTTCAAGGCTGTATTGCGAAAGAAGGAAATATAGAATAAGTAACGAATAAATTGCGTGCTCTACAACACATTCTGCCTGCATACTCCCTTTGATTCTCCTTTTCTCGTCCAACTCACCTTCTTTAATTATCCTTTCACTGTACATTCCCAAATTTGCCAGTTCTAAATCATTTTCAGCGATTTCTATCCATCCTCCAGGCTTTGTAACTCTAATCAATTCCGTCACAACATAGTCCAATTTACTTGTAGGAATACTCAGTCCCATCCCGCTCATATGCACAAAATCGAAATAGTCGTTTTGGAGAGGTAGAGGGAAAAGAGTGTGACACGGGATGAAGGAAGTGTTTGGGGGAGACGTGAGAATGGAAGGCGATGGAAGAGACGTCGAAAATGAGGTACGGTATAATGGCATGGAGGGTGTAGATGGTGGTGAAGATGGGAGGGGAGGGAGTGTTGATTCGTTTGAAATGTATGGAAACGAGTAACAATGAGACAATGAAAGTGAGTCGATTCCGCAAAAGTGAGACCATCTGTATTTGGTTGCGTTCGATAAGACCCAATCACCTCTTACGCAACTGGGAAAAGGGAGGGGGTGTTAGTTAGATATTAGAAAATCCAACTTTCATGTAATGCACTAGTATTAACTTTTTGATTTACTTACCCAACGTCTAATACTCTTGCTTGCCCAGACTCCATTTTTCCTTCCACAGGCGCAGTGAATCCACCTTCGTTTTGTATTCTCATTACTAGTCTTATTATACAATTATCGTCTTCATTTTGCTTCTTGATATTCTTAGAGTCTCCTCTGCTCTCGGCGTTATTCATGGGAGAATTAAGTATTTTTTGCCCCAACGGCAACTGACTTCTATCATTTCTAAACACATTAGGTAGATTTGATTCATTACTTTCGTCCGGGTTCTCCGGACGGTTTATTTTGATTTTGTTTTTGTTCTTGATTTTAGTTTTTACATCGTCTTCGTTGCTACGTAGGTTTATAGTGGATGGTGATAGAGGAGGTTGAAGTATGTACAAGTCTGTTGAAGTGTCGTCTATGGTAGTTCTTGAACAGCAAGAGCCCATTTGGAGGGAGTGCGAGATTTGATGTAAAACGGGTGGGATTAGGAATTTTTTTGGTTCTGGGCTTTTGAATTTTTTCTATGGTAAAACGAGTGGTATTCTTGGCTGGTGCGATAATGGACCTGAGAGAATGTATATTCGATTTTATTCGACAGTGGGCGGTTTGTTCGTTATTTTGTTTCTAATGGCCTTAATGCACCAAGTCCCGATACTATATATCAGTAACAAACATATGACCGAAAACTCTTTGCAAATAGATATTCTTTGAAAGTCATAAATTCGACCATGCATACGAGTAACCCACATATTTATGTAAAAACATTCGGTCCTACTTCTCGCAGGGCTGTGCATTTACGAATTAGATGTACTTCCGTATATGCTTTTTTGACGTAAAATTAGAGTTCATGTGTAGCATATAAGCTATTAATAACAAATGATGAGATTTTGTGGTACCCGCCATTTTGCGAGTTTACCCTTTGCGACGCCTGTTTGTCATTCGTTCTTTTCTTGGCTGATGGCGTCTTATTGGGTAACCTTACCCTGATCGACGAGAAGACCGATAGCGCCCCGATTGTGAGCATATAGATGTGTGTCAAAATAAATAGATAAAGAACAAACAATACGAACCCTGTCTATGTTACGTTGATTAGATAATTGTGGTAGTTACGACGGGTTATTTACAATCATTAAATTACAAATCATTACACCGAGAGGGTGGGGTTAAGATAAGTGTTTAACGGCAATGCGGGTATATCTCTGTCTATAATTTGATATCATTAGAAAGTATGCAATTGATCACAGGTGCTACTTTATCGAGTTTTTGCTTACGAAAGTGCTATAGGATTTATGCCTTTGCAGCTTCGGCGTTTGGATTTATTTGGTAAACAATCCGTACATGAATGAGACTGTACCTGCATCAGCCGGGCATGTGTCAATTCATAACCAGTCTTCTAATGCCGGTCAGAAATTAAAAATTCGATTGTTCGGGAATCCTTAAAAAAGAGGGTTAAACTGCTTATTCATGGTAACAACTAGACCGTTCTACAAGACAATACTTGTCTAATTCGAGGCTTTGATTTTTAAATGCAAACGCTGAGTGTTGTGTCTGGGGTGTCTGGGGTGTCTGGGGTATTACGACAGCTTTCTATAACAGTACTTTTTCTCTGTACAGTGTTTAAAGATAAACAGCTCGTGTAATCTCGGTATGCCATGTCTTATTTCAAGTAAATTTATTCTTTGATTTGGACTAGTCGATACCAAGGCTTAATTACTTGGCTGCTCTATCGGCATCGCCAAATTGACAATTAATTTAAATTGGGTTGCGAATAACAAAAGACTTTTATCCAAATAGTTTAAGTTATTTGAAATAATTTGGCTTGGAGAGAAGATAAATTTAACCTAATTTGTGTTATAATTGCAAATTGTTCAATTAACTTTACTATATTAATACCAACTATTGAGGCAACCTAAAATATAGCGGTTATATGTCTATCATAATTTGAATAGACTGATGAACTCGTAATTAAAAAAAGTCTTACGTCGGTTGTACAACTACAAGCGCAAGTCTAGGCCATTCAATTGACGTAATTAATATCATGTCCTCTGGGGGGGGGAAGTTTGAATTTGTGTAAACCCCTTAAATATACCAAACGACAAAACTCAGGAGTGGTCAAGTCTATTAAAATGTCGCATATTACTTGAATTAACTTTGCAGATCAATGGCATTCAATAACATTTATCCTGAGCTTGTTAAATTAATATTGTTGTTTCGATTTCGGACAAATAGTCGAGGGTTATACGATTGCGCAGACAATTGACAATCATATGTACCAATTTATGAACGTTAGAGGTTAAAAACACGTGATAGGTTAATACATATCATGAGTACAAATTACTATTCGGTGTGTTCGGAACGATCTGAGGCAAAGCCCGCATAAATGTTGTACGAATTACTTTTTTGAGACAGTTCATGTTTATGTAATCGGAGATTAGCCTAATCAAGCGCCATAGCTTGGAAATGTACCGATATCATGTAACACGATGCGCTTACATAGCCATAATCAGAACAAGTAAAAAACCCTCTTTGTATTTGTACAAAGACAGTACGTACAATTAGACAACACTGATTGCTAAAAGAAAGAACAAGAACAATGACTGTTTGAATGGTGTTACCGAGATAAGAAATACCATATATTGTGTTGTTACCTTGGATTATGTCCATTATTATTCTTTTTCGTAAAATTGGATGCCACGTCTTTTGTTTGTCTTTGTTATTACTTTGGGCAAAGCATTAGGTTTTACATTTTATTTGGGCATAAAGGCAGACAGACGTGCTAAACTTTTTTGGTTCTGGGTTGGACAATGACAAATGCGTTGGAGCATCTAATGGTTTGATGATATGTACAATAGTGCATACAGTCTGTAATGAATGCATATAAATGTTCGGTGGGCATTTTGTTTTACAATGTTCGGTCGTGAATTGGAGCATGCATTATTGCTTTGAAAGGAACCGTCTCATCCAATCGTACGCTCTTACCAAATACAAAATGACGCATGATTTTGATTGGTCTATCAAACAGTCCGCTTTAACGAAGGCCCACCTAAGATCTTATAACAAAGATAATTAGTCGGAACAGAGCACTTTGTTAAATCGACTTTACTCTGTATTCTATATTAGCGCACTTTTTCAGACGTCAAAATTATTATTTTTAATAAAATGAGCTGTTTTGTGAGCTCAAAAAGTATTATCCATAAATAATCTAGTTAATTGTAAAATATATTGTTCTTAATTCATCTACTACCCGACTCCCATACACGTACTGTATGGCAACTCATGTAATTTATCAATCTCACACAGAACTTTAAAGTTAAACACGGAGCATTTGAGAGAGTTGGCTGCAATTCTGACAAACTGTTGTGCGTCGTCTATAAAGAATGCAAAGCTGAGAATGAATAGAATAACAGAACCATTAATTGCTACTGAAATTTGATAAAAGAAATTGTGAAAATTGATTCACTATGGCACTAAAAGCCCGCTGTGAGCACAACATGTGGGTTAGAACGCTGGAAAAAGAAGCATTAGTATATTTATTTACAAAATCTTGCATTTGTTAAATATTGTTCTCAACACTTCTATGAACTTCGTTGAATAGAATTAGAATGAATGGAATATGCAATGCTGTTTGACGATGGATATTTGTAATTCAGACATCCGATACGGTCCTTTTCCTCTGCGTTTGATACGTTTGTGGTCATTGCACAACACATGACAAGCGCCATTCAAACTTGACCAATGCCACATGAAGCTTACTCTGTTACTATTATTAGTATTAAACTGTCTACTGGTTTATTCAATCGTTATCCTAGATAGACTTAAATTCTGCTTCATTAATACTACCAATACAAGTAAAGGCCGTTATAAGAAACTCTCGATAAAAGAGATTGAGCACATAAGAAGAAATATTTCCCGACTCGAACCGGGTTTTATAGCTCTATAAAAAAGATTTCCAATAATCAAATATAATAAAATAAGTCGCTATATAAGAAACTCCCTGTATTCGATAAAAGAAAGATACAAGAAATGTTACGCTTTATACAAAAATAACAAAGCTTTTAAACAGTCTTTTTCATTCTCCATATTCCTGGCCGAATATCAAAAAAGAATTCCACAACAGACATGCAATCTTGTAATGAATCGAATAGACAACCTGAAGCAAAGAGAGGCAAATCAATAATCATAAAAATGGAAAAGTTTGCAAAAACAGCAGTAGTAACTTTAACAGGAACGAGCCCAAAAGGCTGAAATTTGTCGAGTCAAAGAACAAAATAAATATTTCTGGAGGACTTTTATTATTTAACCACGCAATAACTTAATCGAGTTAATTAGTTAACTAAAGTTTTGTATACTGCTATTTATTACTGTATGAAATAAAGTCTATAAAAGAAATCGGTTCAGTTTGGTTGATAATGAACCGACAGCTTTCTCATAACGGGTTTCACTCGTATTATTAAATATCTAAAAATCATTTGGTACCTTTCGAAAGTAGGTTTATCTATTACAGAAATCTGTTCTCTTATTTTGTCATTACTCTTGCATACAGTCAAACCTCGATATAGTGAAGCCTCGATATAGTGAATTTCGCGCTATAGTAAAGAATTCCTCTGATCCAAAAACAGCATTTAGTATAAACTTTACTATATTGAAAGATTTCGATACAGTGAATTTTCGATATAGTGAAGAAAAATGCCCGTCCCGCTGACTTCACTATATCGAGGTTTGACTGTACTATTGCACTATTACTATATAATTTTATAATGGGTAAATTAGCATAATAGCTAATGCTCTCCAAAATTATGATAGTAGTGAATCTTTGTTAATTTCAAAATTGGAGGTTTTAGTTTAGGATTATCAGTTAATTCCTCAATTATAATTACTGGCTTTTTATATTATTGTCTTATTATTATGGAAAAACCATCTTATTTGTATATTACTTTTTGTCCCCCTTTTTTTTAGCTTAAATTAATTTCACTTTCTCAATGATTATGATAGCATTACTATTACTGATGCTTGCAAACACAACATATTCCAAGAAACATTTCTTTCTCTTTGCGGTTTATGACGTTGATCCAGTTTCCAATATAGTGTAACATTTGCGAACAACAACAACAGCACTATTTATGCATCTGTGCATGAATATCACCTGCCATATTACTTGGACTTAGAATGAAACGCTTTGTTGATAGTTTGTGGAAATAGTCATGCAGACACGTGTTCAATTTGACAAACCTATGCAAATCAACTCCTTTGGATCATGGGTTTTCCCCTACCCTTTCCAAAATGCTCCCTTCCATTCTCATCATTATTCTATTAATTCTGCCTTTCCCGCTCTTCCTGTACACATTTCCTGATATACTCTACAAATCTTTGTTGTCTGTACTTCATCTGTTTTACAATATTCAAAGATTCACATCGTCTCTCGCACAAATACGTAAACCAAGGATCACGGTATCATATGACACAATAAAACGGGATATAAACATAGTCGATAGGATTCCAAAGCATTTGGCTGTAATCTATTGGAGAAAGATAGAAGGAGGAGAAGAAGAAGAAAAAGAAAAAGGCAGTGGAGAGCAAGTGGAAATTGGTTATAGGGAAATTGGAAAATTAGCGTGCTGGGCCGCGAGTGCTGGGATTAAAGTTTTAAGTATCTACGAGCCGGAAGGTAGAGTATATGCTTGCTTGAATATGTAAGGGAGAGGTGTGGGTAAATGAGTAAAGTATGGTATCTTTTTGATTTGTAGGTAAGCTCAAGAGAATCGTTCAACAATTGCAGCACCATGTTGATGCCGAAGCGAGACGGTTCTTTGCAAGAGAGGGGAACATACCAATACTACGGGTTTCTGTCGTATATAATAGCTCGTCGATGGAAGACATACAAGCAGGTTTGCTAAGCTGTGAAAGTTTATTCGTCGCAATCATGTCAATATATTAACTCATTTCATGTTGGCCAATAAAGATCTCCAAATAATACTATTATCTCGATCAGACGGCCGTGGACGTATAGTTGAAGTGACAAAGTCACTAGCATCCGAGACATTACAAGGCAACCTTCAAAGTGACGCTATAGACGTCGAGAGGATTGATCAGGCTTTCAGTGGTAACTAACATTCTCCTTGTAAACAACGAAAGACGTTGATCTATGGACTAATGTGTAATTCTAATTTCAACAGATTCTCATTTTACTGAACCACAGCAGTTGATCATGTTTTCTCCAGAGATTGATTTGCAAGGTTTTCCTCCATGGCAGTTGAGATTAACAGAAATCTTGTGAGTCTAAATTGGATCATCTTGATAATTGCTGGCGTTGCACCCTTAGCTGACCGATATCTTTTTTTTTAGTCATGTCGCTGGCAACAAGCATTTTGACTATTCAGTTTTCCGAAAAGCATTAATTAAATATGCAAAAATAGACAAAAGATTTGGACGATAATTTATTAAATAGTCTAATATTCTATGTTATTCAAACTTAATTCCTTGAGCCAATGGCAAGATTCCAGAATAGTTTATAGTACAAGTAGCTCGTCGCATATACTATCACGATAATAATAATTATTATTCGTTAATGCGCAATGTTAGATGTAAATCAAGGAACAATTTTTTGCGAGAAGTGTATCTAAAACGAACCTGCTTCCAACTATCCGAACCAGCCTCACGGCCTCCACCTGTTTCTTTTTCTCCTCCAAAGGCACCGCCTATTTCGGCGCCATTCGTTGGGACATTTATGTTGACTATGCCTGAATCAGCACCCGCTGGACTGTAATAAGAATCGAGCGTGTTTTTAACGGGCTGACACGCCACTTGTTCAAGCATATACGTCGTAAAAATACTAATATCTTACCCAATCCACTTGAATATATTTTCCGGTTTAGTCGTAAATAAGCTACTACTCAAGCCTTGCTTAACCGAGTTATTCATAGCTATAGCATCATCGAGTTCCTATCCAAAAAACCTGTATTAGATACTCCACTACATTGACGGCACTCTAAACCATGTTACTTTCTGTGATATAATTTAACTCACCGTAAATTTGAATACATGAAGAATGGGCACAAATATCTCATTCTGCACTACTGGCGCATCATGAGATATACGCGTCAAAGTGGGTACGACATAATTACCCTTTAGATCGTCTAAAACTTGTCCACCAAAGATAATCTCTCCATTCTGGTCCAAGACATCTTTTATTCCTTTCCTATAAGCATTCACAGCAGCCTTTGTATGTAATGGTCCACATAAAACTCCTGCCTCAAGCGGATTACCTATCTTGACCTGCGTATACGCCTTGACCAGTTTCTCAAGAAATTCGTCATAAATCGCTTCGTGTAAAAACAGCCTTCTAGTAGTAGTACACCTCTGGCCAGCGGTACCAACAGCAGCGAAAAGTACGCTTCTCAAAGCTAACACCTGATCCGCATCATCCATTACAATAATGGCATTATTACCCCCCAACTCCAGCAAACACTTTCCAAATCTTTCCTGCACTATCTGTCCCACACGCCGCCCAACTGCAGTACTTCCAGTAAAGCTAACAAGATTGACACGACTATCTTCAGCGATAGCCTCACCGACATCAGCACCACCGCAAACGAGGGAGCAGATGGAACCGGGGAGGGCATTGCGGGAGAGAACACTAGAGAGTAGCTTAGTCACGGCAACAGATGTAAGGTTGGTGGTCGGTGAGCCTTTCCATATTACCGGATTGCCACAAACGAGCGAAATGGCCGAGTTCCAGCCATAGACGGCTACTGGAAAGTTGAAAGCAGTTATTACGCCCACAATACCAAGCGGGTTCCATTGCTCGGCCATAAAGTGACCTGGTCCTGAATTTTGGAAATGACATGGTAGACAGATTAGTAGACGAAAGAAATCCTGTAATTGTAAACTATTTTAATGTATAATATGCATCGTATAATACCATATGAAGCACAGAATATACTATGTAATACGTAAGATTCACAATAAACGAATATAGAACGGACGTTTGTTAGCCGCACGTACGTACGTTTCTGCTAAACGTGCATCATCATTACAAAAACACTTACTCTCACTAGGTAATATCTTTCCGCTAAACATCCGACTCAAACCAACAGCATAGTCCGTCATGTCAATGTATTCCTGCACCTCTCCGCTACCCTCTGGCAATATTTTACCCATTTCCAACGAAACGAGTTTACCCAAATCTTCGCGTTTGGCGAATAGCGCATCACGCATTTGACGGACTATTTCACCTCTTTGAGGAGCCGGGAGCTGATAAAGCAATAATAATAATAATAAATAAATAAATTACAGATTGAGATTGAGGTTGAGACCCAAAGTGTTGGGACTATATCTTTGATGTGTTACCTGGGACCAAACGTGTTTCGCTTCTTCAACTTTTTCCATTGTTTCTGCTAAATCCTTGGTTGTACCCTGTGAGACAAATTGACTTAGCGATAATCCGTCTCCAATGACTTGCTATTTAAATTAATGAAATAAAAGAAACAGACAACTCACCACTCTAACTCTTCCTAACACTGTTCCATCGATCGGGCTAATTGATTCCACAACTTCTCCGCTGCCACCCCAAGATCCGTTATAGACTCCATAGTTCTCTTCTCCCAAGTCAAGTGCCGCCAATAAATCCTTATGTGTTGTCGAGTATTTACGCGTCTTAAGAGATAAATTTAAATTGTACGCAGGAAAAACAGGTATTCTAGTGTTCAGGTAAGGTTGAGAGGCTAGAGAGAGATAACGGAGACGGAAACCCATAATTGAGAAATTGGATCAGGGGACATTTTTAATTCGACATTTTTTATCCTATTTTCCACGATAACGTGATGCTGGGAATGTAAAAATCCAGTTAGACGAAATTTTTTGTGAACAGAATATACTGGTAGAATAATGAGAACTTGCCATCTATTGTCAAAACTATCCAACAAAGTTGGATTCCCCAGAATACAAAGGCCGGCCTACATTCTATCGCGGAGTTTGTGGTCATCATATACTGCAAGCCACCCAACTTGCTTTACACCATCTACATTATCTATCCGCTCGCCAGATATATGCATAGCGATCGTATCAAACACTTTTTCTCATGCAGAGCTCGAATCGATTCCCAAACATCTTACCACTTTATTAAATCCCAAGCTTTTGATTGGTTGCGTGGTAGACAAGATCCATGGAAATTTACCAGACGGCAATGGGGTATCGCTTCTAGTTGGCGACTTGTCTTTAAACAAATCTGTATCAATTTCAGAGTTTTCTTATGAAATTGAAGGCGACAGAAGGCTATTTAAAACAAGTAATGTTGGAAGGTGGTTTAGCAATAACGAATCTAGAAATAGAGATGACATTGGAAAATTGTTTGATATGGGAAAGTTTGAATTGCCATCTGCTGCTCCGAGTGAAAAGGATCTGCCTAGTGGGTTGAAAAAGTTGAAAGAAAGTGGAAGTGGAGAAGGACTTTTGTTTATGTTTAGTGACATGGAACCCCATTTGCTGTTGAGGTCATTAGATCATCATTTTCCAGCATATAAAAAGGTAATAACAAGTACTATGATTATGTTGTCCAAGATCAAGAATATTTAATTCTACTCGTTAACCCAGTTAGGCATCATCGGCACATCTACTCCATTCACAACAGCGCGACCAGTTACCTTGTTTTATAATGAGCATGTACTATCTCAGGGCGTTGTTGGGTTCTCGCTGACACCAACCAGTATCGGAGATATCGCTCTTCAGCATAGTTCACTAAGTCCGTTTGGCGATATAATGAAGATAACAAAGTGTCGAGGAAATATCATACTAGAATTGGATGGACTTAATGCAACTCGGCTTCTACTCGATTCTTTACGCGCTGGGAATGCTGATGTATCGAAGGAGACTGAATTATACTTGGGCATATATCCACCGAGTGTTGATAGATATGATGTGGGTAAAGTAGAACTGTAGAGATATATATACAATATTCAACATTCGAAATTTGATTAGACTTCCGACGACCGTCTAGGATTCTACTTTGATAATAAGTAAGATAACAAGCGGCGATCCAGCGAAAGGAAGTATGGCAATAGATACAATAGATGATTTACAAGTAAATCAATGCGTCAAGGTAAGTTTGATAGCTTTCAAAATTAATCATCCTTCCCAATGTAAAAGCTAACTCCCCTTCCCACATCCCCAAGTTCATGTATAGGTCTACAGGCGAACCCACAAAAATAATGAAGGATCATACTCAAAACTCTAAAGGTTAGTCGTAATCGTTGAAGCATACCGCCATATCTCAAAATGCTCACTTTTCCCCAAAAAAACTAGAAAGTTCAATAAATCTCATTTTATCTGTATCTGATCCTGAAGACTGTCAGAATTCCACTATTAAAAATCCGGATGAACCAAAAGTATCAAAAAGCAACACTTTTGGTGGTATCAGCGAAAATGGCATTATCATTGGTCATGGTGGTGTTGAAGGATCGTGGGTATGCAATATACCAAACTCAATGATCACAACTAGATTGAATAAATAAACACACATAGACAAGTAAATGCAAATGCAAACTCATTTCTAGGTTGTCCAAGTTCTATCGTTTCTGTATGTGCACTTCTTTTCCTATCTCTCCCTGCTCCTCTTCATCATCACTTAGCAAAAACACTTCAATCTGCCTCCTAAGCTCTTCCTGTCTTTGTTCATTCACCTTTTCGGCAACGTAAGGAGGAAACGTAACATCTCCAACATCTCTCATGTTTACTCTACACCCATAGCAAAGTAGGTCGCTTATATCTGTGTTGGCTCTTTTCACTGGCTTTGAGCACTCTGATGATGTGACATTACAACACCCGTCAGAAAAAGAAGAAGAGCAAGTGGGCATGGATGTATATGCAGCTGAATTCGTATTTGCGACAGTGAATCTATCTTGCCATGATTTCGTGTTCGGTTGACGTGGCCTTTTGAAATATAAACGATCAGCTTGGTGGCAACAGATTTACAGTGTATGTTCTTGTACTCACATTAAACATATTATGCACTTTTCATCTTGCATTAATTCGGACGGTTTAAGCTTTGCCGCTGTTCTTGCAACAGTACTTACTGTTGATGGATAGTCCCTTTCTAATCCGACAATAAAGTCTAAGTAGAAATATATTGTAATCATTGTAATAGCCGAAGCATAACGAGTGTCAAAAGCAAGTTTCGCCCTTGTCAAACTTTCTAACCTTCGGTCAGTCTTTCGATACTAGCCTTAGGTGGGAGCATGGTGGTCAAGGAAGGAATGAATACACTGTCCAAATGTAAGAATTGGTTATATAATCCAATCTCTTTGCTTAGCATATCCTTCATCGGCCTCATGATTTTCGTATCTAGTTGGATCATAATGATAGTAACTATAAGTTTTAAGAAAGATAGAATGACGTCAATGTAATATCTACCTCCAAACCACTGTGTCTCCCCAGCTATCTCAAGCGGCAAACTAAATCCTCGTCCTTTACTTGTTAAAGAAATGGTTTTTATCGCCAAACGCGTCGACGAATCTCCCAGAAACAATCTTGTACAGCTGGAGGAAGGCGTGTGCCGTCAGTAGTTATGAAAGTAATGCAGCAAATAATATACAATATAATCAACATTACTTGTCTGCTTACTCTTTTCTCTGGGCATATTGAAGTAACAGGCTCAACTTCAAAAAACAATAAAAATCTTCTTTAACTGTCGTTTTACTCGCACCGTCAAGTAGGGCCTTTAATTTATCTCTATTAGATGTGTTTTCCGACTGTTGTTGAATACTGTGAAACAATTCTGTTACGAATTAGTCTATAAGATTTATGTAAAGACATACGCAGGCACGCGTACCGTGATATACTAACCTTGAGATGGCTTTCTATGGACGCCGTCAGTAGATATCTTGATTACATTGTCGTATATTCCAGAGGTTGTATAGTCTGGTG
Source organism: Paraglomus brasilianum (assembly GCA_910592345.1). Lineage (NCBI taxonomy): Eukaryota > Fungi > Glomeromycota > Glomeromycetes > Paraglomerales > Paraglomeraceae > Paraglomus > Paraglomus brasilianum. Next base: position 24,285 of record CAJVPI010000265.1, read on the forward strand.
AGAAAATATCTTCCAAGGGAATCCTCATGATATTATAGTTCAACTTTTGTGCCATCTGTAATACATTCTCGACTGTGTCTTTCTAAAACAAATACCGGATAAATTTTCATGAGGCTGCACGACCACAGTTGCATAGTCGAAAAGCATTTACCTCTCCTCCAACAATTGTTGATTCGTCAATGAAACAAACTTCGACGCTTTTAAATACTTGCTTTTTCGATTTCTTATGAGGTTCTTCTCGATTATATTCATAGAGCAACTGTAACATAGCCCTGTAGTAAAAGTGTAAAATATAACCATACGGAGCAAAATCATAGCGTCTATTTGCAAGAGTCTCGAGAAAACATACCTAGACGATGATCCTCCAGATAATGCTACGAGTACTTTCTCTGCGCCGGGCTTTAAAGATGCTTTCTCCATGTTTTTTCTGAACTTTCCGACAAATACATAAATAAAGCATTGCCTGTAAATGAAAGACGGATATGTTAATACAAATGTGCGTACAATCAATAGTTTAGACTGGCCTTCGTATAATAGAAAGAAGTGACCTTGATCGTACCTACAATATACGGAATGACGGATCAATACTGTAGCTGGGGAAGATTTGCACTTTATACATATTTTCTGATTGGGTTTCGGTTCTATACGAAGGACTAATTGTGAGCGACGCGCCTAGAAGAATGAAGATCTTTATTAGGTACCTTTCAACAGCACGGGTTCCTCTACGCTGCACATTTTCACTTATTATTGAGAGTTTCGAAAACTTTTGATGATCGACAAATATTTTAGGAATAGGGTGTCACTACCTAAAAGAAAGTAATTTTGATCACATTCTGTACCACGGTGTTAAATGTTCCCACAATGTCGAAGTGCATTAATCACACACTGCAAATCCAGAGATTAAAGAAAATTGCGGGATTTGTTTAACGCTAATCGTATGATCTGGTGATAAATGATGCATAATTTACAAAAAGGGCATAATTATTTGCAATTTTTACAATTCAACATTTTGTATGTCCACCTTCAGCAGAAATAACAGCTTGAATTCTGCGAGGCATATATTTAATTAAATGACGATATGATTCCTTTGGGATCACTGCCCATTCTTCTGTAACCATCTCTTCTAATTCATGAATATTAGATGGTGGAGAGTTATGTTTTCGAAGTCCTGACTCGACAAGAGACCAAAGTTCCTCGATGGGGTTTAGCTCAGACTCTGTGGTAAATGCTCCACTTTTTGTAAGCACAAGGCAACTCCGGAATAAGTTCTTTTCTAAGCTTCATATTATGCGGTAATAATTGCACTTTTTTAAACCTCTATATTTAAAGAACTAGCAAATTTTTACGCAAAACAAATAGCATTTGTTTTGTTGATCGGTATATAAAATAATAAAACAAAGCGCGTCGTAATGAAATTATGCATCATTTATTTCACCCCCCATGTATGCGTCATAAGAGGCTTCCGACACTCCAATTTGTTGCATTATAGATTGGTGGAAAAACAAGTTAAATATTTTAGTGGATGGATTTAGAAAGAAGTCGAAAAATAATAATAATAAATACTTACAACCGAGAAAGTATCTTAACAAAAAATGATGTCAGAGCATCCGGAGGTGTTGATATTAGACTTAGTTGCTTTCTTTCAAACTATCGTTCAGCTTCATCAACTACTTTATTTTAATCTTGTTTAGTTCCTTTCCTAATTCCGCAAGAGACTTCTATAATTGCACATAAATTAATAAATTAACATAATATATTTATATTTACTACATTCATGCTCTCCTTACCTGTGATAGACAGTTCAGCCACCTCTCTACTGGTTGTAGTTGTTCCAGAATAGTCCAATCACTTCCAAATTTTCCATATGCCAACAGACTTGGGAATATTTAATATTGTATTTAGCTCAGATAATCCTGTTTTGGATAACTCCCATTTTACTAATATGGCAATATCTGACATCTCCATTATTTGCCAAAATAAGGCCTGTCAAAAGAAAAGAGAAATGAGACTGAAAATTTATGTTAAAGCATCAAATGCAAAATATATACCCGTCAGTATGTAATATGGGATTTTCAGCTAATGTTTCATACTGATTAATTATTTCTGTAGCCCATGGAATCAAACTCCCAACATATGTCTTCCTTATTCTTAATCTTAAAGTTGAAAGAATGATTTAGTATTAGTGAAATGCTAGAGGTGCAAGCAGAATCATGTATCCTAACCTTGAATGATGTAATTCTCTGGGCTTTATTGTCAGTAGCCTCATAGTTAGGTTTTGTGCTATCAATATAGTCCTTCCTAACCTATGAGCAAGAGCATCAATAGACTCAATATGACTTAACCATATACTCTGCACTGTTACAGGTGATTCTGCTTGTCTCGCAGCAATATGTGCAAACCAGATTGCCTGATAAGCTATTGCTTTGAAGTAGCAGAATTGTCGTTGGCTCATTTCATAGCAGACCACATCTACATAGTACTAGAAAAGGAACGTCAAACAAGCAGTTCATCACTGGCAACTAGCAGTCCCAGCTTGCACTCGAAAAGGAAGCATCGAACATGCAGTTCATCACTAGCAACTAGCAGTCCCAGCTTGCGCTACGTTGAACATAAACAAGCAAGTTCATCACTGGCAACTAGCGGTCCCAGCTTGCGTTTAAAAAACAACTAATAACTACCTTCCAGCGGTCAAGGCTTTTCTGCTAAATCCGGAATCTGAAGCTGTGATGTCTCGAAGATTCTTTTTTACTTTATCAAGTACATATTTCCAATCTTTTCGTTCCAGCTTATCACGATAATACTTTACTATATTAGCACACGTCCAGTCTATAAATGTGGTATGGCGATAAAAATCCATGAGTGTGGGTTTACGCTTGGAAATTTCTGGGTTTATATACTGTATATATAGTACAAAGCCACGAACGAGCGAATTTCCATAAATGGGTAGATTGCGAATTACTTGAATAATCACATGAGGGATAATACGTACGCTGTTTCATAATTCAATGCGTAATTGGCTGATTTATTTTATTTTTGATGCACTTCGAGACACTCAGTCCAGAACTCAGTTGTTTCAGTCCAGAAGTGAGACAGGTCCCCAAATGAGGTACAACAGCAACATGGATAATTGGATTTTGTTCCCAATTAATGTTTTGTTTGATAGTTGCACCTTCAGTTCTTTGGATAGATTTCACGCTGTGTTTTATAGCTTTTACAATGAAAATATTTCTATACAATTACAACGCAAAATTGACGAGAAAATTAAAAATGAAACAAAAAATATAACAGAGGCGGCATATGAAGATTGACAATTATTAAACATGCCAGCAACTCAATTATTTTGTATGTTTATTAATACTGTGCGATATTTACTACCGCACGTCAATAGTTAGTATTTTATTCTATTGTTGCCAAATTTTATATGTAAGTTTTCCGCATAGTAATAGGGCTTTTTATTTTAATGTTCCTCTCATATAAATTTACCTCAATATAATAAACACGAATATAAGAGTGCTGAACAAATAAATGCAAAACCTACCATTTATCTAAAAAATAATCCGTCGCTTTAAAAAATTATCGCGTCCATATCACAGACAATATATATTATTCCATAAAATGTGAACCGATCAAAGAAAAGGATTGTTCAAGACAAAGCCATTTCTAATTTAGATGATAACGATAATGGTAATTATCAAGTGTTTTAAATTTGCCATTAAATGACACTCGGTTCCTCAGAAGACAATGGCGAAGCTTTTCAGAAACTCAAGCAGATTTTAAAATGTGCGCTACTAGAAGACAACTTGCAGACATTATAGTTAGCGGCTTAAAGTAGACGCAGATGTGTTGTATGCCAAATCGGAATAATACAGAGAATCAGTAACAATAATATAACATACTTCGACATTAATAATATTACCTTTGCTGCTATTACCTACGTATATAACTCACACTATAAACTGCTGATGCTTAATTTTATATGGATTTTAATGAAACAATCAATAGATCATTGTGGAATGAGATCATGTAACCAGAGATTCTTATTCGCCTCTGTTCGTATAACAAAATAGCACACTGACATGTAAGTTTACACACAAACGGCTGACCAACCGGATTGCATGTATCAAAAATTTATACAACTTTTGGGGACTCGTATGATTTATTACATATACAATTAAAAACATCAGTCACTACATAGATGATCTATGACTATATTTGAGATATTCAAATGATGAACTAACTCTAATAGATCGGGAATACGAAACACTCTTAATGATATAGATGTTGCCCCATGACATTTGAAATCGTGGCTTATAATATGTAACTAAGAAACAACATGTCCAAGAACTTGACACAGCAATTAGACAAGACTGAAGTAGAATGCAAACTATATTCATCATTCTATAATTCCGATCTGACATACAACAGTATCCTACATTGCAAAAAAGCTTCGAGTTGTTTAGAATTCCAAACACATTTGACAATGCGAATGACTTTCGAAATGCATTAAAAAGTGAATTTGATAGTTGTGTATCATTTTTCCTATTGTCGTGCCGACTATCACGGGAGAGCAAGTAATATTCGACATTAGGAATTTGGCTAGTTTCGGCAGAGCGTGGCGTCTCCTTCTCCAGGTAAATCTCGGGTTACAGTTAGTGACCTTGTCCAATCAAGGCTTTGCACTTACGAAAACCTTCCCGTCGTAGTAGTAGAGTGTCGCTAATCCTGGATATATTAATTGTACTCGAGTAACTCTGTCGGCTCCTAAGATGGGATTAATTCTTAGCAATATGCATTTTTTAAAAAACAACGATAACTAATAGTACTTAAAACTTCAATAATAACCTTTCCTAGGTCGTTGACGTTTTAATTTTGGAGGCTTCACATCATTCGATCCACTGTTTGGAGCAGGATGCTTAGATGACACAAGGTTGTCACCCTGCAAGGTTAACACTGTGTCAGGAAGGTCACAACGCTTGATTGTGAGATTGTTGTAATCTTTGCTGTAGACAACATGCCAGACATTTGAGAGTACTTCTTTAGTGATTCTTGGGTTTGACTGTCGGTTCAAGAGAGGGCTGTCATCTTTATACTGACGGCAGAAGTTGATAATAACCCAATGACACAAATTGAGGATATGGCCCACTTGACTGAGGTGTTTACATAAAGGTCTAAGCGTCCACTAGTGCCAACACTAGTACTGATTGATGAATTATCTGGAGCTACTGTTCGGCAGGTGCGAAACATCCCAATCACTTTCAAGGTTACAACATGGATATGCTGGACTGGATACTTTACTAGGTTCAATCTTTGTTGGATCTCGCAAAAAGTGAATTCCGCATAGTCTATCGTGGGGTACAATAGTATTTAATTATAATAATGCGCATCTACATAACAATTAATTATCGTAATGTGCCACTCGAATAATCGCGGGACAAGAGGCGATTATTCTTCATCGATATAGGGATTAGCGGTTTCTCAGTTATACCGATAAGTTACCAGGAAATGAATGATGCATTTTGTGCGATGTTTGTACTCCCACTATGTTTGTACCGCTACTTGGCACTGCGCTAGTGTTACTGTCGATCGTATTGATTGCTGCGGCATCGTCGGAGTACTATACAGGTACGGTAGATTGATAATCAGGATATTATCCATCTGTCATATACACAACGCTTTTTAGGGTAGAACAATTGGAGGAGAAGTACAACTTGAGACACCGGATTTCAAGTCCGTTATACGCAACTAATTATTATAAGCATGCTGTTAAATAAGATTCCAATCCTTCCATTCTTGCTACTTTGTATATACCTCGTTTAAAAGTGCCAAGCATTTATGGCCCGATTAGTTTAAATAAAAAACAATTACAATACCGCGCCTGAACGTATGAGAGATAATCGGCATTCAAGCAAAAAAAAAATATATAGCAATAAAGTATAAACTGGCAAAAACAGACATTTTGAGACAACAAAAATTTATTGTCGTGACTTAAGCGCGGTATATTATTCGGGCTCGACAATAAATTTTGAAATCTCCTCAATGGTCGTTTCTTTGTCGCTGAGTTGGTTATCGGATGCTGATTGATAGATTTGGTTGTCAATACAAAGCAGTTTCATTACAGTTTATTATGTCTTTTTGAATACTCCTAATTCGCCATTCGTAAGTAGCTGATACAGTAAGAGGTATTGGTACAAAACAGAAATTGAATTAAAAAATGACTGTTTGTGAAACGCTTGATTGCTTGGTAATTTATCGAGTTTGCTCTGACTTGGAAAATTGAGGGAAGAATATTGGCACGAAAAGCATGGTTCAAAGAAACGGACCGATTTTTTGCTTTTGGATTTATGGTTAGTATTAGGTTTTATTCTACAAGGTATAATCGTATACCAGAAAGATATAAAAAACCTGTCATTATAATTCCGGTTGAACCTCCACGGACTCTTTCACTTGTACATCGTGTATACAATTCATCCGTGTAACGAGTCGGATAACTTCCGGATTATCCGGGTATCAAATATTAGTATCTGATAATCGATATGCACAGCGCATGTAACAGGTAAACTTGGAAATAAAGTTTTGCGCCATTGAATACGTCGATTTAGAACTTGGTTATTTCTTTATCGTTTCTTTTTTGGCTAATGCACTACCCAGCAAAAAATAATATGGAGAAAACCTATTCTAAACGATGAGTTATTTATAACAGCGGAGGGCATTTTCAGTTGCATATAAGAATAGTGGACACTTAATTTTTCAATTCTCTCGAAAACATGTATGCTCAATCAAAACTGTCGAACATTCAACTTCTGCTATCAATCATCCTCTTGTTTCCTCTTCTGGTTGATGCTCTTCTTCCTACCAGTACGGATGACGAATCGGACCCAATTAGCGAATCGGTCTTTGATTTGATGGCCACTGTTCTAATAGCATCAATTCTAACAATTGATGTCGATCGTATAGAACGTAGAAAAAAGCTTCTACAAAGGACATTCTTCTCTACCAGCCTATTTATTACATTGGGAATAATTTCTCCCATGCAAATTTGGTTTTGCGCCAGAGCTTACAAAGTTACAAAAGATATCTTTTTTATTATATATCTTATAACAACACTTTTGTCGGGCGTTCTTCTATACGGATTCAATGCTGTTATGATATGTTGCATGCGAGATATACCCGTAAAATACTTTGACCTACTTCCTACATTTTTAACCTGTACATGTATGTTCGGCAATGACTTGGTTTTCGGCTTTCTGGCTGTGAGACGAGGATACGTGAATTCGTCGACTTACTGGTTTGTGTTTGGACCCGTTATCCTAGCATTTTTTATTGGTGTAGGGATATTCATATATGTTCTAAACTGGGAACTGACATCTGATGATTATATGAAAGAGGATGAAAAGCTTAAAAAAATGTTTAAAGTTTACGGGAGAAAATCTCGAAGGGCAACATGGATAATTGGATTTTGTTCCCAATTAATGTTTTGTTTGATAGTTGCACCTTCAGTTCTTTGGATAAAATTTCACCTTACGTTGGGTTTTATAGCTTTTACAATGGAAGATATTTCTATGAAATTACAACGTAAAATTGAGGAAACTGAGAATGAAGTAAAAAGTAGAACCGAGTTGGCTAATGAAAAAGGGATTGTGATTGAAGTTGTTAACTTGAATTAGATACCAACGACTTAACTATATTGTATATTTTTATTAATGACATTAAATAGTTTACTAATCAAATTTTGAAGTTATCTGCACAGTGTAGCATATATTATTTATTTATTTTATTATTGCGAATCATAGAAAGTTTTTTTTTTTTTAACTTCATCCAAAATCCAATGTATCAATAATAGAATAAATTTATATCAGTCTGTAACTTAGGTTTTCAAGAATCTGCATGTAAGTTTTGAAACATTTTAGCTTTCGGGCAATAAATAGACAATTGCATTAAAATCAATTTGCCAGTCTACAATTTTGACGTTTTAATATTATTTTAGTATTGGTTGGCCATTTATTATTATAGATGCCTCAACTCTTCTTGGCATGCTTTCCATTGAATTGGAATCTGTTTTATAAGAATCTTTCAGAGCAGTCTCCAATTTTGTGGCGTTTTTGGGATGCCCGGTTTTTTAGCTGCGTTTCAATTGGATTAAGCTCAGGAGATTGAGATAGCAGTCAAGTAGAATTTTGTATATTCTCAATCGACAACATTTTTTGCATGAGCGTTGTCATTTTTCAAGCATAGACTTTACCATTAAAGTCACTTGAATTAATGGCAAAAGAATATACTGTAATCGTTAGAAAATAAGAAATAACAACGAAAGTGTTCTTTATCCGGTAAATATAAAAATCACAACCTTTTCCCTTGGTTCCTTCAAAAACTTTTACGCTTTCTATCAACGTACGCGTAAACAAACTAAGATGATTGTATTTGTCTCACAAACAATGTATATTGTTTCCTTAAAAAATGAACCAAAGCCAGTTTAAAACTAGATAATTTCAAGTTTTTGAATTTTGTCAGTATCTACCAATCGGTGACACTGATTCTAAATATTCCAACTTAGAAGACAAGATAAAGCTTTTCAAGAACTCAGACCGAATTGTAGACATCAAGTCACCGGAAAACTTGCACCCTCGAAAGGCGACATTATTGATATCGTAATAACGACAAGTAAACACTTAATATTAGAAACATACAACATTCTGGTTGGCCAACCACTTGTATATCTGCTTGGAAGAACCGTCCAACACTCGAGTTTCAGAGAGACAGAATAACCTTCAAATACAAGTAAAACCATATTTAAGTATTACATAGTGCAGATGTTTGATGTAATTCTGATCCAGGACGCTTTAAAAATACTTGGAAAAAGCAAAAAAAATATTCTAGAATTTCAGTTCATAAATGCAAAAGCAAATGAATCCACTACTTGGTCATTTTATTATTACTATTAGCTATGTGTTATTGTCCGCAGTCTGACATTTTATTATGCGGTATGCTGCCCCCTGTAATGCTTTTCCATCCGCCTACGTCACCTTATACGTTTACCACTGCTTTTTTCTTTTTGGTTCTGTCACATTTTTTAATAACACGTAAACAATAATACTGATGAAACGCTTCTTTTCGCGACGGACTTTTTTAACGGTTTCCGTTTTCCTAGATACTATTACTATTAAAATTAATAATATGCAGTGTATCTAGAAAAAAACGGTGGTAGCAAAAAAATTATGTTTTTCTACAACCACATAATGTAATTAGATAAATTTAGGCATATTTGTCTTTGTGCTGTAAAATTAGTATCTTTTTTTTTCGCATGTGTCGCCAAACAAATTGATGAGAGATTATTATGTGTTTCACTGCAATTTGACGAGTCAAATGGCATTGTTATAGCAAACAGCTTGCCAAATAGAACATGCCAAGCTTTGAGTAATTTTCGATAGATGTCTACTACCCTTTTTGCGTTGCATTCTTTGAGCTTGCGAAGACTGTACGTAGAGAATATCAGTATTTCTTTTGCCATTTTGTCAAAAGTGTAAAATGGGTTGTCGCTGAGTTTCAAATTTAGATTTAACCATGTTATTAAGCTCTACAAAGATAAACGTCTAAATCACTTCCTTATAGAAACTGGCAATAATCAAACCAGTAAACGAAGTAAAACAAATTTACCCTAATACAAACACACTCAACGGAAGTTTAAGAAATATAAGCAATTTGTAAACAACCGCGTTTTTTATTTACGAGTCAAAAAAATTTTATTTGCAAACCACTCGCACGCTGTATCAGTACAGGATCTTAATGGATGACTGTACTTAATGTATTATAATCGTAATAATAATAAAAGAGAATTGGAGTCCTTTACCTTGGCATTCATTTTGTCAACTGCTTTCTGATAATTTAGTCGACTTCTTTGAACGGTGAAGCCATCGAATAACTGCGCGTTGCATCTTTTCTATCAAAATAAATTTAAATTGAAATTGAGCTCAAGAATTGTATATTTGGGCATTTGTAACAACCAGCAAATTATAATTTGCGTATTGACACAACAAGTTGATTATTATTATTGTCAATAATTCTGAGTTTAATTATATGCCTACATATATCCAGTATTTGAAATTCCCTCTATGGAGTATCTCCTAATTCACCAGAATGTCATCATGAACTTTCTACACCAGTATCTTTAGCATCGGTCTTTCTTGCCTTGGCAGTAGAACAACTTACAAGTGAAGAGGCAGGCAACTCAATTATAAAACGCGTGGAGAAGACAGTAAACAAGCGTTTGTTTTTTATTTTATAACGCAAAAATAGAAATGTTACATTCAATTGCGCCATCTGTATGAAATTAAAATATATGACCGTCAATTACAACTCTTTTTTAATAACCGGTTTATAACAAAACGCTGCTACTTACAACTTTAATTGCCTATCTTTCCCACCACTTGCAACCTTATCGCCGCTTGGACTCCAATCGACACTAAACACCTACAAATGTATTTAAAATACTTAGTACTGCACGAGAAATCTAACGGAACTTTCAGTCGACAAATACCTCATCCAAATGTCCAGGTAATTCAAACTTCATCTTCCTTGTTCTTACATCCCAGATTTTCAATGTGCTATCTTTGCTGGCACTTATGAGCATTCTACTGTCTGACGACCAACAAACTTGATACACAGGACCAACATGACCCCGCAACGAAGTTATAAATCTACGACACCCACCCAAATCCATGACAGTGTCAGAACAAGCCTTGTCTCAAAACAGTGTAACATGAAAACTTACTTTCCAGAATACCCATCCCATAACTTGACAGAATTATCGAAACCTGCACTGGCAATTAGTCGTCCATCCGGCGAAAAACTGACATGATTAACAAGTTTTTGATGTCCTGTTAGCCGTGCAACAGGTTTTTTACTGGTCGATGGCTCCCAAAAGAACATGGTAAAATCATCAGAGCCAGATACTAGTCGTTCGGGCTTTGTGCCCTTGGCTTCTTGGTATCGTTTCAAAGCCCATTCCTGAGCTAGTCACAATTATAAGAGTTTGGAACGTGCAAAACGATAAAGCAAATAAGTAAAACTGTGTTGACAAATAGTTCAAAACTAAAGCAATTTTCAATCGCTACCTTCTTGTTCATTCTTGGGTACTCTATTAGTATGGTCATAGGCGCCTGTTCTTAATACGAAATCTGTACTGAGTGCCATAGTGTTTACCCAATGTCCGTGTCCCTCCAACGTCCTCACAAGTTTCCCCTAATCAGACTGTCGTTGTTATCAAACATGCCGGTAATAACGCTAAAACACCTCCAATTATTTTACACATACCTCTTTAGTATCCCAAACTTTGATGGTCTTATCCTGACTTGACGAATACAATAACCCATCTCCACCCCATTTAATACACGTCACTGCGGCTGTATGCTGTGACATTGATAGTATTGTTCTTCTCAACTTGGTATTCCAGATACGAATCGTGCCGTCTTTTGAGGATGACGCTAAACGAGTACAACTAGGATTCCTGAGATAATTTTTTAAATAGTTAAATTTACACAGATTCATGCATTTCACAATAAATCAATAATAATGACGCGGCAATAGAAATAAAATAGTTACAAGTGAATTGGTTCCCACACAAGACAAGTAATCCATTTGGTATGCCCAAGCAGTGAATCTCCTAGTGCTGCCCCTGTAGATGGATCCCAAAGACGAACCTAAACAAAAATGCTTATAGTTCATGTTTGAGCTTTTTAGAGGCATTCATGGTAATTTCTGTAGTACTAACAGTCTTATCCATACTACCAGATGCGAGAACTTTGCCATCTGGTGACCATGCAATGCATAAAACCCAATTCTTATGACCAGATAATGTAAATTGCGGCGTTTCAGTGTTTAGATCCCATATTCGTACAGTTGTATCTCCTGAACAAAAGTGGCAATATTTTTGCAATTAGTTTTTTATATACGTATCAATGTAAATACTCCTTGCACTTCCCTTACCTCTGTGTGACAGAAATAAGAAAATCGTTCAAGAAATGCAAGGACGTATGTAGAGTTACGTTGCGATCTAGTGATACTATATACGTTGTTTGAGTATGAAATATACCTGAACCAGTTGCAAGTTGTGTGCCATCGGGGCTAAATGAAACAGATAGAATTGCCTCTGTGTGTCCTATTTCGTATCATAAAGGTGTATGTAATAAGCACCTTCTGAATAGAAAAAAAAAAATTTTTTTCCTGTTGTGCGCAAAACGGAGTGTTTGATATTGTCGAATAACTACCAGCTAGCGTTGATGTGCATCTTGTGACAGCCCTCACTTTAAATATCGCTTGCGGTCTATAGACTATTGTCAGTACATCTTCCGTAGATTTGTTTAATCCGACAATAATGTCCTTGTGGAGGGATGTGATGATTTCCGTCTCATCCACTGAGAACGCATATGGCAAAGATTCTTCCTAAATTCAATTCAGAATTAATATATATTTTCAAGTATAAAAATTTGCCATATATTAAGATCCCTCACATTATTTAAAAGCTGATTCACTAGCAATTGGAGTTGTTCTGGAGTGACATTAGCAGGTAAACTCAATGGTGGTCCACATGGTTCATCATCCACTGATTTCAGTTGGGCTATAATGTTTCCGAGGTTCTCGGATCCGTCTGAAACATTACTGTCGGGGTTGGTCTTTTTTTTGCGCTTTGGCGGTCCTCTCGTTGCCATTGTGAGTCCAGTCTAAACTTTGACACGCAGAAAAATTACTGCTTGTGACATCGCGATCACATTTTGTAGAGCGATCAGCATAGACACGTGATGTATTATTTAAGAAGAGGAAACTATTATTTGTACGATGTCTACATCAAGAACTTAATCGCCTTCTGTAATTACAGAAAAAGAATTTGGTGATTTGACTAGCTTATACTTTAAACAATCCTGATAAATATTTGATTTGGAAGATTCCCCTCAAATATGGCAACGATAACGTTAAGGTTATATGCCTGAGAAATATACCAGCCGGTATGTCTTTAAACAGTCGAAAAATAAATTAATGTGCTGGACTTCCTTCTTTTTTCGTCTCTCTGTCATATTTGCTAACAATATCAATACTTTAATCTTATGCCTTTTCTTTCCCGCTTCTTATCACAAACCCGCTCTCGCCATCGTAGATCAACCCGCTGCTGGTGAGTCGTAATAAATTTTAGTCAATACTAATTTCATCTTCATCGAGAACATAATTAATTTGTTCGCGCACTGCTTCATCTTGAATACCAAATAAATGTACTTTACGCGGACTGAGGTAATAAATTTTACTTACTTGTTGACCGGAATGGGGTACGTGAACATTTTGTGCTCAATCGTAACTGTAATGAGCAGTCGCGTTAACACTACAAATAATCAGCTTTACCTCTTGTTATAAAATGCTCATCTACCAATTTTCTCTGTTTTTCTGCTAGCTTAGTATTTTTATTGTAATAATTTCTCTCTAATTTAGCCTTAACTAAATGTTCTTTGTACTTTTTAGTAAGTCTCTCGCTTCTTCTTCCTTGCGAGCATTATACTGTATTGTGAAAATGTTGGCATGTGTCACATAAATCCGTTCTTGGACTCATGATTTGAAACGCATCGTATTTTAACAAATTCAACGTGTTATCATTTTCAAGACCTGCAATAAAATTACAATAGACCGATTTGTAACTCGTTTCAGTAAAGTGTAAGCGATTGAGTAATGCGATTGAGTAATGCGATTGAGTAATGCGATTGAGTAATGCGATTGAGTAATGCGATTGAGTAA
>CAJVPI010000266.1:0-37879 GCA_910592345.1 Paraglomus brasilianum
GACAAGTTTATAATAATGATGAAGCCATTGATTTTAGTGCCTGTCATACAGTATTAAGTTCTGATGCAGTTAATGATAGGTATAGCATTAGAGCACTCATCTAGAAACTCTCCAAAAACAGGGTGCAGTAATTCAGTAGGGAGGCCAACTGAAGAAGTTGGTCAGTGATTGAGGAAAACTTGATCCGAATTCGATGATTGGTACCAGATTCTTGCCATATCACTTGGAGAGGGAGTCTGCACTAGTCTTTTCATGTAGCATTCATAGTCACTTTCCGAATTTTTTCATTTGCGAGTTTGCACTGTTTCACAAAGCGAAAAAAAAAAAAAAAGCGGTGTGCAACTTTAATAGAAAGGCACTATCTAGGAGGGTGTGGTGTATACGAAGACCGTCCCGTAGCAATGAGCAGGCCACAACCAAAAAAGCAGTACACCACACATCCAGACCACCTTACTATGTCAACTCTACGTCTACTCTACCCTATGTACACACTACCCTATGTCCCCAACGCCCGAGTCACAAAGTCGTTACCTGGTTGAGCCATTGCTGCAAGCAACGCGCTACCCCACTTCTTCTTTTCATCCATCCAATAACTCTTCTCTCCCACTAACTCGTCCATCTCCCCCTGGTAGCTTTCCACTACACCCTTCCTCAATGCCTCCAACCTGGCTAGTTTCTCGTTAGCTTGATCCAACTCTCTTTGCATGTGCGCGGCATCCATGTTTGAAGTGAAGTGTTTGTAGCAAGATGTGCTGCGCAATGCTCTAATATTTTAATGCTGATCAGTGGCTTATCAATGATGTATTATTAGGAACTTTCTAGACCTTTCACAATGTAACTATTGTTCCCCTGCACGCATAATGTGACCAATGATAATTGATGCGCAGAAACACGCTTTTTCGTCTATTTAAACATCATCGCAAGATTTTATTACAGAAGTAAGCACTAGTCGCTTATTTTCAGAAAAAGCAACCACCACTCAACAAATACAGATATCATTTAAAACGATAAAAAACCAGATCTAACAATTTCCATCAATAAACTCTGCGAAGAATGTTTACATTTACAAGCGAATTCTTCCTTGGAGCATTAATTGGCTTCGTTCTTGGTTTGTTGGTAAATTACCGCCAACTCTATCGCACTGGTGCATTACTTAAGACTGGAAAGTCTAATAATTTACAACTGATAACAAAACCGTCAGCAAACAAAACTTATTCGCCAGATCTTGAAACATTGTGGAACGATTTAAAACAATTATACGATAAAAGATCTGAAATGGACCCTAAATGTTGCGCTTAAGCAGTTTTTTATCCTGACTATAAAGAACAATTTTTCGTTTATTATTATAGGTCGTTCGATCAGTGGAGGCCTTTTACGTTAACCTGACTTTCCTTTACCTTTCTTCAAGTTTTCGTTTCTTTCTTGGTTTATAATGCGTTGGTGTTAATGCTCGTTTAGTAGTTATGATTTTCCGTTCCTCTTGATAAATTTCATAAGTGATTTTTTCTTGATCTAGATATTCCTGGAGAGTTTGGGTATCATTGATTTTAAAAATATAGGGTGCAATTTTTTCTCCTTGAGCTTTCTTTAAAATACTTCTAATAGTGCTGTAATTCTTGGGTTCCATGGTGGATTTAATGTAAATTAGTTTCATATTAATATTTTATATAGGGATAGTCCTATATTACTCCTGTTATGGTTTATATTCCTCACATTCTGGTACAATAAAGTGAAAATTAAAATTGACAAGTCCATAAGTTATGATGAGCACCATTATTACTTTTCAAAAATGTTATCAGTTACACTGGTCAATTTTACAGCCACATCATAATCAGCCTCTCATTTATGTCACATAATAGAATGTTCACTTTGTCTGGTTTTGTTGCAGCATGCCCCAAATGATCTTAGACATTGAGCCAGAGGATGCAATTGCATTAAGAACAAGAACAGAAGTCTATCTCAAGCTTAAGCAGTATGACAATGCATTAAATGATTTTGATAAGTTCTTAGACATTGAACCACAGGATGCAATTGCATTAAGAGTAGTCCTCAAGCTTAAGCAATATAAAATTGCATTAAATGGGTTTAATAAGTATAGGTTCTTAGATATTAAACCACAGGATGCAACTGCATTAATATTAATGCAGTACACAATTGCATTAAAGGATCTTAATAAGTCCTTAGACATTGAATCAGATTATGCAATTACTTAACAACAAGAGGAGAGTAGTCTATTGAGATTTACTATATAAACTTCTTATAACGAATGGAACTGGTTCACCCTCTTATATGCCCAATTTCTTTTATCAAAGGTTTCTTATAACGGGTTTTACTTGTAATAGCCTAGGTAAATTTCTTCAGTAATGATCGATTTCAAAATTTTTTTTACATATGTGTAAAAGTTTTTTAAATTCAAACGCGGAAGTTCAAATTATATATTATTATTTATTTATTAAATTTCAACCGTCGAAATGATTTGTCCACAAATTAATTTTATTATTCAAAGCTTTGTTGATTTATTATTAAAAACGATATTAAATTTACATAGTAGCAAATAAAGTATACAAATATATCCACGTGAATTCAATATTACTGGTTCTCCCTAAATGCAGGTTTCTCTGTAAATAAATATACATATCAATTAGATCGAACATTTTTGACAAAAGCTAAACTTTGAGAGAAAACCATGTTGCACTACGTGACATTTAATCTCTTTCACATTTTGCTTGTTCTGTTTCCTCTCTCATATAAACGGCTTTATAGTTGGAAGTATTACTTACAATGACGGAAACCTTGCCAGTGTACTGTCTGGAATGCGCTGTTCAAAGTTATGACTGGGGAAAGCTGGGAAAGGAAAGTAAAGTGGCTCACTTTGCCTCCAAGTTCACTGATATCGATAATAAGAAACCATATGCTGAGGTAATCAGTCGATATAAGGCAAAACCCTCCTAGCGTTCGAATCTCGTACTAAACTTGCGTCTTTTCTCCGATCACACAAGCTATGGATGGGAACTCACCCAAACGGCCCAAGCAAAATAGCAAGCACAAATACTTTTCTCAAGGATGCTATATCCTCCAACCCCATTCAGCATCTCACTGCAGCCATAGCCCACAACTACGACAATGACCTTCCATTCCTCTTCAAAGTTCTCTCTGTCCGCAAAGCGCTCTCTATCCAAGCACATCCTGATAAGAAACTCGGGAAAGAATTGCATGAAAAGTACCCTACAATATATAAAGGTGAGACATTTTGTAACAGATATATGTGTTAGCCGTGTCAAATTGTACAAATCAAAAAGGGGTTGCAAGACTAGTCAAGCCCTATCTATTCGTTTATTACATATTGCAACATTAACACACGCCCTACTCTTTTACTTCTGATCTGCTCTCAAACAGACCCAAATCACAAGCCAGAAATGGCGATAGCAATTACAGACTTTGAAGCATTATTCGGATTTCGACCCTTAAACGAAATCGTATCATTCCTTAACGAGTTTCCCGAATTCGCCACTCTTGTGGGCGATGCGACGGTGAACAAGTTTTTAGACTCCATTCGTGGTCAGAGTGAGACTGCTTCGCCCGAGGAAATTACGAGTAACAAAGTGGCACTTAAGGAATTGTTCGCTGCAGTTATGATGACGGATGCGAATGTTGTAAAAGAATCTGTGGAGAAGATGTCGCGGAGAGTGGAGCGAGAGCAGAGAGAGACGGGAGATGACGACCGTACGAAAGAGTTGATTGTGAGATTAAGTACTCAATATCCGGGTGATGTTGGCGTGTTTGCAGTTTTAATGTTGAATTATGTAAAACTAAACCCGGGGCAGGCTATTTTCTTGGGTGCCAATGAGCCGCATGCGTATTTATTTGGAGGTGAGTTAGAATTTTTTTTTAAACAAGAGAATGAGTGAAGGGTACATGTCAAGTCCCGAATTTCATTGGTTGCTAAGGAATTCACATGCGAAATATGAATACAGATTGTGTCGAATGCATGGCTGCAAGCGACAACGTAGTTCGTGCCGGCCTGACACCAAAATTCAAAGATGTACCTGTCCTGGTTAATATGCTGACGTACAACTACGGTCCCGCTGATAAGCAGATACTGTCTCCCATTCGGCACTCATCGACTACTGTCCTGTATGATCCACCCATAGAAGAGTTCTCTGTATTGCTTACCACACTGACGCGTGGGAATGCAAGTGAGGAGTTCGATCCAATAATTGGGCCAAGCGTATTGATTGTTACCGAGGGGATGGGTATGCTGGTTGTTGATAATCAAGAGAGAAAGGAAGAGTTATGGCCAGGTGGCGTATATTTTATTGGGGCCGGAATTAAAATAAGAATCGATACGAAAAATGGTCTGGTTGCTTATCGAGCATTATGTACTATTTGAGTTGATTTGGCTGATACTCGATAAGGCAGCATGCCGGTTCGCCCATTAATCTTCTTTATTTAGATAGAGGTAAAAAAAATTAATGATAGAAATGTCTCATTATAATTTACATGAATGCTTAAGAATAAAAGGTGTTTGCGATTAGGGAGGAGACTTTAATGTCTCATACATAACGAATTCTTGATCACTCTATTAAAAAACCATAAAGGCTTGCTTGATGCCAAGTGTAAAAGTCCGAATTAGAGCAGCGTTAATAAATTTGGAACGGTTTATGTATTGTTTGTCTTGTGAAAATTTCAAAATCCAAAGCAATTTTACTGTTCTGATAAACAGCAAAGGATCGGTTCTTATCCACGCCCATAGTTTTTCCGAACTACTGACAGATACAGTAATTCGGCATGCCAGACGCAATCAATTGTTGGAGTTAAAGCTCGCGAGTTAACTATAGCTCGCGAGTTAACTATAGCTCGCGAGTTAACTATAGCTCGCGAGTTAACTATAGCTCGCGAGTTAATTATAGCTCACTCGCGTTGTTAGTCCATTGTCGCCACAATATTAAATCGTTTCTATTCAACGAAATTGACGACAAATAATACAGATGCGCCAGTAAACACATGTCTAGCCAACAACGTGATTCGGACATGTCTTAACCAGATCACACGTTTCCGAGTTCTGACGCTTCCTATTTATTTGATCATTGCAATCCGAGGTAAAACAATATGCAAACACTCCCTAAATAAGTTTCGCGTTTGAGTCACTGCCTGTGTCGAGTTGCTCGATGCGAGGAAATTTTATTCCAGGATTTTACGTCGAGGTTTATCACATGATAAAATGTAGAATAAGTTTCGCTATAAATTATGCTAGCATGACCCTTTTGTTTTACTGATACTAACACTACCATGCTAAGAAAAACTGAAATAATCGATAAGGCTGGGTTTTATTACTTCCTATCCACACCATGTGAAGATTGGGATGCAATCACGCGACAGCTAGAGTGGAAGACTGAAAGCAATGGGGTGTTTTTTGGGGGGTTGGGTCAGGGTTAGGGTCAGGGTTAGGGTTAGGGTTTTTTATTTATTTTTTGCAAGGTATATAGCGGTTGTGGCAGGAATCACGAGTCCGCCCGTGTATAGAATACGTATCCGCCCTGTCTCGACTGAGATTAAGGACTACGTATCCGAGTGGTTATGGAATACGTTTCGCTGAAATCTTTCCATGATTGAATTTTGCTTGGTCCAAAATTTCGAGTGACAAGTTGGTCGAAGACAGTACTATGGACATTATTAATTTTTTGAATAAAATACCCAATAAACAGGTACAGACGAGCTTTACTAACTGTAATAACTGCAACTTACTGGATCGGGGATGCTTTTAATTATCTTTCGTTCTTCATTCTTGCAATTCTGAGTTAATGAGTATACTGTAATTCCTTGTCTAATTGACAGAGTCAACCACCATTTATATTGCTGCTTCGAGAAAATTCTAATCAAAAATACGTGGTTGTTACTTCAACATTAACACGCCACTCAAATTAATCTCCTGATTGAACCAATTTTAAAGTTTTGCTGCTTCGTGTTATACGTGTACTCTGTATTAGATATGCAATGAAGCGATATTTTCCCGTTATTTGCTATTTAGCATTTATTCACATGCTTCCTGATCGAAACAGCTTAGAAAGTGTCTCGATTGCAGTCGGCCCTCACATTCAACCGCCTGCATTGCGTTTATTCGAATTAAGAGTCCTTGTGCAACAAGATGCAACAAGGCGTAGAAAAAAGCAAACTCAATCGAAAGGAGACAGTCCGGTTATTATTATGTAATTATGCGGACTTAGCATATTAAAGGAGATAGCCAAGACTCTTGTTTATCAAGAAGAATAAGAGACAAACCTCATTGATATAATACGGCATACGCCTGTAGGTGAAGTAGACTAGGCTATACAATATATTTACCCACCAATGCCTCAAGCTGTAAAGACATGAGTTTGACTTGTTATTTCCTTGATCAACAGCAATCTTTCTTAATTAGGGTTTTATGTGAAAGATGCCTTTGCACAGTAACTGCGTAATATTCCCATTTGTTTGATAAAGTACTCATCAGCAATAGAAAATTGCCAAACTGTCAAGTTAATTATCATGGCCAGAGACTATTTAGGTCGCTGGACCTCTGCGTAAGAAAAAAATTTCCTGTCCTGTTACTACTAAAAATACCTCCCGCAAATTAGTGCGTGTTGAGTACGATACTGGCGCATTCGATCCCTACGCAGTAGCACCATTCGTCATACTGCGTGAAACATGAACAAACCATGGTCTAAAACTAGACTGTTACATTTGGCTAACTCACAAACAGACTTGTCAGTTTAATCTGTTGCTCTTCTAATATAAATGTATTAGCAAATTCAGGATATGGCAGAACAAATTAAAATGTTCATATTAATATTGGTGAATGTTTATTATTATTGTTATAGGGTTAAAAATTGGTTTACAAATTTTGCCACCAACCCTTGATTTAATTCGCACAAGCATGTAAGTGATAAAACTCGTATATATCGAATTACCCTTTTATGGAAATAACAGTTTCACCGAATATAAACCACAATAATGATGATAAATACATTACAAGTTTTTATTAATCGAACGAGAGTCAATTATTTCGTTTGTCACTCTCAGCATTTCGTTTACTAATAGTTTAGAGTCAACAAATTAATTAATATTTCCTAATGTCAAATTAAACGTAAATTCAGTTGTCCGAAAAAAAAGTGTCATGAGTCCAGTTTAAGTTACCCCTAACAAAGTAAAAGAGTAACAAGTGAATATCTAAATTTACTACATTATCATGATGACGTCATTATAACATGCCCATTGCTTAAACAAGAAGAGAATAAATAAAATCGAAAAACCAACACTAAAGCTGTAATAAACCTATTACTATTACTATCGTTGTTGTAAATGATCGAGACCGAGAATGAATTATGCAGGGGAAAAAAATACTTGACATTTGTACATCTCCAATACAAGGCATCACAATATCTTCTTTCTTTTTCTCTCGAGCCTGCCCACTACATTCTCATACAAGTCCCTTTCGTTTTCCGTTCCCAAAGTGTTGTTTTTGGACCCGCTTGGCCGTTTCCGCCGCCTCCAACTCTCATCGCATCTCGTCTTAGTCAATCCAACCTTTCTACGCTTGCTTCGCCTTTCATTGTTCACCCCGCCCGATAGTAACTTCATGCAAACCCATTCAACAGCGCTTTAGCTCCAGCTAGCAATGTACCAACGACACCCCCTCCTTCTCTTCTAACCATCTGCGTATCGTAATCGTTGCTATCGTAACCAAAGCTCACTTGAGAGAGAATAGCATCGTTATCGAGCGAAAGATGTCCATAATCGCAGTCATATGCGGCGCTCGAGTGTGTCATTCCTGGTATGGCTTCTATCATTGCTGCACGTACAAATACCGACACTACGGCAACGTAGAGTAGAACTTTTATGCTTTGGTGCTGGTTGGGCGAACGTGAAGAAGCAGAAGAGAAAGTAGTCGTGGGTGAGAACGTTGGAAGCATGGTTGGTTAATTCGTGAAGAGAAAAGACAGTCTCAGATATTAATATTCTGAGTAGTAGATATTGTTGGTCGTTATTATTGTCTGTGTAGTTGTATGTCAAATACAAGAATTTGTCCGGCTTTTAAAGGTTATTGTAGCTCCTATTCCGATTGAACACTTCGATATATTATTTGCAAGTTTAACAACAAAGAGTCTTTGCTCTACTTGCGGGGTCGAATAATTTCTCACCGTCTTTATACTGTTGCTGCGACTGCGGTTCTACAACCAATCGAATACTGAACAGAGACTGACTATTATCCTTTCAAAAATGGACGTTGTTCATTTGATAAGCTTTTTGTGAGACAATATGGATGAATGGACATTCTGGAACAAGGAGTAACGTTGACTGAACTTTGATACACATGCAGTATAACTGTCTACGTAATCACAAAATAAATTTTATTGCTAATAAACTTAATATATCGTTGTATTTCTCTATGATCTCATCAACATGGCTATGAATGTCTTTGCATAGACGTTAACTATTCGCATTCTGTTGAATTAGATGCAAACAACTCAAGCTCCTTCCCTTCAGTCTTGTTTTTTTGCCTCCTTATCTTTATCGTACAACGATTCATCATCATCAGCATCTGCCACAGTCGCTCTCAAATCTTTCTGCGCTTGATCCATTTCCTCTACATTCTCTCTCTCCACGCTCGGTTTCTTTTTCGATACATCCCACCCCCAGATAGGAATAAAACTGTCGACGAACCCGACATCGGCAAACAAATTGGGAAAGATCCATATTCCAGGGGGAACAAACAGCATTGTAAAGATGTAGAATATCAGTCTTACTATTGCAAGGACGATAAACAATCCAAAAATTCCCAATATCGCAACTGAGATGTACCACACGCCGTCACGTAGCAGGGCTGGCCAGAGCGGAAACAAAACTGCTGCAAATACACCCGCTATTAATAAGATACCACCAAGGAGTGTTAACAATTGCGACCCTTCATAAAACCAGACGTAATATTTTTCCTCTGCCCATATTTGATTGTGATTTATTTGGAGTAATCTAGTTGTATTGCGGCCAGTAGTTTCTGAGCGCTCGACGGATAAAAAGAAAGCATACGTATGTATTTCCCGAAGCAAATTGTTGGCGGCTGTGGCGTCTGCGACAGGAGGAACGTTTTTGAGTTTTTTATATGAATCTTTGAGTAGAGCTCTAACCGCGGATTTGCCTGAATATCAACGACGAAAGGGCGAGAGATGACAATCGCGACATGAAGTAGTTAGCCTAGTCCATACGATCATTCTTCTCTTGATGACATGTCTCGACGCTAACAAAATTCCATTTTATATACCTTTGAAATATTCAACTCTCTTCCCGTTTAGTATTCCCTCTCGAGTAGACGCTCCATTAGAACGAGATCTCAGGTACTTTATTACGTTAAGGAACTCGGGAGACGCTTCTTTCTGATTCTCCATGCAGTTGTTACTTCTTAACCCTAAAATATTTGACTTCCAGTCAGCATAATGCATAATTCGGTGACTTTTTATTGGTCACGTGGATCAGACCAATAAGTTGAAGCCACGAGTTACGATCTAAATTTAGCATAATAATAATGTTTTGCTATTTACGGACAAAAGAACAACGATAACGGCCAACTGGTCAATTCATATATCCTGAGTCAGACTCTCACCAGCACACTTTGTCGAGCTCGTTAACGTAAATTGGTGAATGTTGGACACAATGCGAGATGCACAAAATTCTCCAGAGCGCGTAAGCGTACTAGTTAACACGATTCTGCTGATGTCTAGTCATAAAGCATACAGATCGTAAAGTGAGTTTTGCTATCCTTTGCTATATTGTCAGATAAAAACTGACAATATTCTTTACTAGCTAAACTTTGTCATCTCGCTTTCACTTTGCACACAATATTATGATGGTATGTAATGAGCATAACGCGCGAATATGCTGGTCAGGTCATGACTGGTCTTTACGAGTAAATGATTAGTGAGTGCCGATTCTAGTATGTCACGGCTATTGAAATACCATATGGGAGTTTTAAGTACGTCAGTTTGTCGAAAAGAGTTCGTTGTTTTGCTTGCGATTTGAAAGAAACTATTCATGCACTGTGTGGACAGTTTGTAGTTTTAAAAATGCTTTACAGCAAGAGTTTTTGGCAGGTGTGAACGCAAGTCAATATGTATTCTTTAGATGTGAAAAAAGCAGCTCTAGAGGTCCACCTTAGCTGTACTAATAAAGGACACACGAAATTACAAAATAAATACTGAAGTCAACCAAATCTACAAATACAAATCTAAGCAAAGATTAAAACTGCCAGTCAATTGCCTGACTTTAATCGGATTGAACAATTTTTGTGGGGTTTTCACGTGTTTTATATATATTAATATAGAAAAAACAGTGAAACAAAAAAAAACCACAAAACACAAATAAATAAATAAATAAATAAAAATTGCTTACTTATTACTGAATGACCAAAGCATATATCATATGGATTTAGTTAAGAGCATGGCAAGTAGAATTGAAGCATGTATTGCTTTACAGATTTCAAGATATGAACTAAGAGAAAAGGGGGTCTGTTACTTATTTCAGGTGAGCGTATAATCTTTATAGCTTATATTACATGTAACATTTGCTCATAAGCTCAAACAGTTGCAATTAAGTCAGCGACTGCTGCGGTGTCTTCTTCACCTT
This sequence comes from Paraglomus brasilianum, assembly GCA_910592345.1. Taxonomy (NCBI): domain Eukaryota; kingdom Fungi; phylum Glomeromycota; class Glomeromycetes; order Paraglomerales; family Paraglomeraceae; genus Paraglomus; species Paraglomus brasilianum. The sequence goes on from CAJVPI010000266.1 coordinate 10,654, forward strand.
TAACTCCTTATCCAGTACAAACGCAACTGCTGCGGTGTCTTCTTCAATAAGTGCAACTTTATTGCTGAACTACATATACATGTTAAAGCTGCTGCGGTGTCTTCTTCATCTTCAACTCCTTATCCAGTACAAACGCAACAGCTGCGGTGTCTTCTTCTTGTGACAAGCGCAGTACTAACTTGTACGCGAAATGATGGCAATAATGCGACAAGGCATCTACTGTATTATTAAATTTAGAGAGCCACGTACTCCTCCTCCTGCAATAATCATCTTGAAAGAATCTGTGTGGTTCATGATCCGCACTTTATCTTCGAGTACACTTTTCCTGTCAAGGCTTTACATTTTCGGCTAGGAATATAATAAATTTCTCTCGATGTATTTAATCGTTGTTAGACTAAAAGAATTACGCTTATAAGGAAAGTTATAACACCTTTGCAAACGGCTCGTACTTCAATACTAACAGTTCCACGTGTACCTAGCCTCGAGCAGTTACCAGCAATTCGACGTAAATCGTATTTATACCTTTGGCGGTCGGTATATACGACAATCGTTAAGATTTTAAAATTGCTGATATTTCTGAATTAAACCCACAATTATTTAGCTTTAAAATAATATAGATTTTATTGGTACTTGTTTAAAAATGAGCGACTTAATTATATGTTTTTATTAGTAAAATCTTGTATCATAGAAAAATCGCGTGACAAATAACTTCATTGTTTTGAAAAGCACACCACATACCCAATTCCTCTCTCTTCAACGAAACTCTTTCGCAGGGCTTGACACAAACGAATAGACAATTATTTTAAAACATGACCGTTGGCTTCACTTTGAGGGCCACCCGACCTGTTGTTAATTGTATTGGACGACGAGTCTTTGAGCAAAGAAAACTACCGAGACGTTGCCTACAGGTGTTTTTTTTTTTTAGCAAGATCCCGTTAACCTATTGCATTTTGATTTGGCTACAAACTCATCATTTAAGACGATAAACATGTATTTCTCGGGTTAGACAGGGAAGTTACCAAGCAACTCGAACAAAGTTAGAATTGTAGAAGTTGGCCCGCGTGACGGTCTTCAAAATGAGAAAAAGCTTGTTCCGACAGAAATCAAAGTTGAATTTATCAACAGATTATCAAAGACTGGACTTACAGCAATCGAAACTACGTCATTTGTATCGCCCAAGTGGGTGCCTCAGGTAGAGATCACTATAGCAAGGGGTGTTCATTTGTGCGCAATGATTCCTCTAACACGAACAACATTTTTTGATCTAGATGTCTGACGCGAACAAGGTAATGTCGCAAATAACGCGCGTTCCAGGTATTTGCTACTCGGCATTAACACCAAATACCAAAGGACTTGAGAATGCCATTGCTGCGAATGTAGAAGAAGTGGCCATATTTGGCGCTGCATCGGAAACATTCAGTAAAAAGAACATCAATTGCTCGATAGATGAGAGCTTACAGCGTTTTGGAGATGTGATCAAGAAAGCTAACGAGAATGGCATTCGAGTGAGAGGTTACATAAGTTGTGTGCTTGGATGTCCATACGAGGGTGAAGTGGCGCCCGAGGCAGTCGCTGGTACCGCCGCGAAGATGTATAAGATGGGATGTTATGAGGTATCACTTGCTGATACTATTGGAGTTGGAACCCCTGGTCGGTTGCTTTTATTGACTTTGGTTGCTTGCTGCTAGTACTGTAGGATATGTTCCAATGCCAAGACTCATGCTAATCTATTCCATATTTTATTTTATTCGACTTTTAAAGGCTCAATGGCGAAAATGCTTGAATCGGTCATAAAGGTAGTTCCGTTCGACAAACTTGCGGTGCACTGTCATGACACATACGGCCAAGCTCTTGCAAATATTTTCTGTGCGTTACAATTCGGAATACGGGTCGTGGATTGCTCGGTTGCTGGTCTCGGTGGTTGTCCTTTTGCTAAAGGAGCTACTGGAAACGTGGCAACTGAAGACGTGCTTTACATGCTCGATAAATCTGGTTATGAGACTGGAGTTGATCTTGCGAAAATGGTGGACGTTGGAAATTATATTAGCGATTTTCTCGAAAGATCTAATGGGTCCAAGGTCGCCGTGGCGCTGAGCGCGAACAAGTCGTAACAATTATTTTAAAGAGCAAAAATTTTGAAAATGTATATGAATGCATGCTCAATGGTTCGAGCATCAGGAATACCCCAATCCCATCAATCCCCATCCGCCCACTATAGAGTAATTAATTAGACATAGAAAGTGGTATAGTTGTGTTCATGGAATTCTGTGTCGACATCTTGTTCACGGGAATAATAGCATAATAGTAAGATAGCTTTATTATTAAACATCTCTCACGCTGTTATTTCCTAACCCTCCTTCTTATTTAATCCACCCAAGGTGTTATCCTTTTCCAATTTACGCCGTACCGATTCTAAAAGACAATTCCCCATTATTGAATATATTTTGGAACATGCCTCTGTACACTGTTCGATCGTCTAAACGTATGAATAATAAAATGTAGTTTCAGCTCGCGTTTAGGAATCCGGCATGCATATCCGTTTTATAAACGTATAACTTACTCTTATAGTACCACTAACACTGATTTCTCCAGACTGTAACATATGTGTAATTTCATTTAATGAAGACATATAAGATAGTACCAAACTTCCTTGCGCATGTTCTTCTTCTCTCAGCGTACAATCTATCCAGATCTCATCATCAATATAACACTAGAACAGACGCGTCAATTATAATCATCTGAATTCACGCGCAAGAACAATCTCCAAGTTCAATCATGCTTACCGCCGAACAAGCAGCAACCTGATCCAACATCTCGATGCCCGCATCAGCTAAAGCAACGGACGCGGCAGTTATCGAGGCAGCCAAACACGATCCATTACCGTCGTTCTGTAATATTGTAACAAATACATCGATCGTTGATTTCGGCAGCAAGTCTAAACGTACTGCGGGCGCCAGGGCTTCAAATAAAAGATGAGAGAGTTCTTTTTCTTGTGGATCCTACATATAATTGTTAATGGAGAACCCGATGATGGAGATTTGTATGAGGAAAAGCAAAGATCACTGCAAATCTACACAAGTCTTAATCTCTCACGCACGCGCTGAGGCGACCTTCTTTTTTGGCAAGAGAAGGGTGCAAACTTTATTTCACAGTTTAAAGACCCTTTTCCACTGAAAGCTGAAATCTTGGTTGCACGAGGGCCATATCTACAATAAGTTATCGGCCAACTGGTATGAGTTTTTCATGGCATCTATTCGTTTTTACATCCAACGTTTATTAATTACTAACACGGCGCACGCAACTTTGGTTCCCTGAAACTCGATATATGCCGATCCGTTAGCTTGAGTGATTATTCCCGGAGCGAGCCCTATTTAACATGTCTCGTTTTAGCAATTCACTCTGTGTCGGGTTACCGGAAAGTGGTAATTATATGTCGATACGAACAAGCCTTTCGAATTTTATCCAAACTTCTTCCATCTTGTCTTATATCGTCTATGGTCTTGAGAGGTGCCACATGCTGAGTATCTTCGTCATCTGCTCTTTCTATTATTGGCTTGACGCTGGCCTCTGGACCTGGGATTCGACGCCTATCCATATTCCCAATCTTTCTCCCTTACGGAAAATCAGGCAACAAATTTAAACCAGGAATTCTTTGGTCTACGATTGGTTGGTTATCATCGAATAACAACTTAATGAGGGTTACAATATTCCGGATAAAAAGATGGTATTATTATCGGCGCGAATAAGATGTTGACGGTATGGAATATGTACTCAATAGTTCTGCAATCAGATGGCGGCTTAGCATTTCGAAATGAAAGCGATCCGATAGATGTAGTGATATTAAAGTTGGTCAAAGCTGTCGATGTCTCTTAATCCTGGATTCGTAATCGCAAGTACTGGTTTAGCGTTTAATGAATTTTTTTCTAGTAACTCGGTCATCTTAATCTTGGAAAAGATCTATTGATAAAAGATATGCCATAACGACTGCTTCTTCTGCTTCTTTACAAAAATGTTCCAATGTTTATTAATGTGCGACCGATTCGTGGCGTATCCAACTGCATCCACTCTGTTATCTCGAAGCTGTCGATTCTCTGCGTAGCATTGAGTGTACGTACGTACAATGTATCTCTTTCAATAGCAGAAATCAAAGTTACTCTGATGAATCGTAATTCGCTTTAGGTAGAATATTCAGGCGACTATCATTATTACTTCAAACGTTTAATGTTAACAATCTTGGCCATGCATTGTACGTCACTCCTTGAATCCCTTCGAACTCGCGATTTTGGCATATCAATGTTCCATTGGCTTTACATGGTAATATCTTTTTTCCCCTTTTCCATTTACTTTGCGTCTTCTAAACTATCTCGAATTGTTGATTGCTCCTTTACTATTACTATTACCATTACTATTACTATTACTATTCTATTATTATGCTTATAGAAGGCGTCCATCTGTCAATGAATTAATGATTTATATTCATAGCTCTGGTAAAGATTACTGAAAGAATAATGTTTACGTATGGAATGTATAGCAACCATAGCCGCATTCATTTGTCAACGTGAAACCAGAATTATACCTTGCCTTCTCACATATACACAAATGAGCTATGAGATTGGCGGAATACTACTACGCTTTCATGTGACTATAAAAAGTTTCTACAGGATCCAAAAAGCATTCGCATAGAGTTACCGACTAACTCACATATGACTGATTTTAGCGACGCGTCTTTAAGCCCAATACTCTTCTATTCCAGTCTTGCCAACATGCTGCGTAATTTGATTACTCGGCTATCTTTGCACAAACAAAAGGTTTGTCCGTGGCGGAGTAAAGGAGTAAAACTGTATCTCTCAAACATCACACACTGTAAGCATTTTTTCATGTGACAGAACGTGCAATGCAATCCTTTATTGTTATTGCAAACATCTTGTGTTAAATGCATATTTGCTATTGGGTCCGCGTAAAATCAAAAAGGACTGCCCAGATCTATTTTCGAGTATGCCAAAGACGATTACTTTGCACACGCTTTAGGCGCAAAAAAGAATCCCGTTTGGTTGTAGTAGTTGAAACTTTGCAAGAATATTCGAAATTAGTTTTCACATGAAACGAAAGAAAAAAGAAAAAAAAAAAGCGATGTATGTATGTATGTGTGTATGTGTGTATGTATGTGTGTGAGAGTGAGAGTGAGAGAAAGAGACTGTCTGTCGGGACAAGTGAACTTTCCTATTCGCTTTTCTTTATTCTTTCCTCTCCCCAACACCCCCAACCTTCTGCGCCAGTCTTGTCCATTTTAATTTTTCCATAACCGTCTTGAAACTCCCCGTGCTTGAGTTTTTGGCTCAGCACATCGAAAGTCCATTCATAGTCATATTCGTTGTTATTACGCTAGTCTTTTTTTATTGGGGATTGTTAGTTGGCGTATGTGATGATCTCTTGCACAAACGTACAAACGTACAGACATACAATAAACGCACACACAATAATATAATAATAACAATATCCAATTCGCAAGATTTAACTTGCATGTCTTGAATATGATGTCAGGTGATAATACGATTGCCTGATGATTGGATGTGCATCTATGATGTATTTGTACAGCACGCTACATATCTTTATTGCTTCCCCGCTCTCTCACTTATTCTCTCACTTTTGCAGCCCTCTTTTTTTTTTTCTCTCTTTTTTTTTTCCTTTTTTTTCCTTCTCCCCTTTCTATTCCCCTTGTTTATTATCTTCAAACCTTAATTTACTATAACCAATCATATATGATAACGATTGGATGTATAACCAATGAAACACAATACTTTTGTTGTGTGATAGTTTATTTCCATTCATAACTTTGTCATGTATGGGTAAACAATGCGTGCATGTTTATAACTTGTTTGCAAAATGTGGGATAGTGTGAATTCACGTTCAATCTGGACGGGAAGAAGAGGTGAATGGTGATGGTGAATGGTGATGGACAATGGATGAAAAATGTATTTTTATATAGCGCAACGATCACTTGTGAATGTACGTATTGTTGTCGACAGCTGTTTATGGCAAGTGGCTAATCGACATTGCGTACATGTAATAGGAGTCGGTCGCTTGTTTTCCGATAATAATTGGGCCTATCTTTTTTTCGCTCTTATGTTAGTTGCAAATCACATGCAGGGGTAAAGAATTTCACTGGTAGTCAATCATAGGCGAGGCAAGTAAACACACTCTCACACCCGTGAACGTTCGAATTATAATATCCTTCTTTAAAAAAAAAGGTATTATTATCGGACAAAAGTTACACTTACACTTGGTTTACTATTACTTGCACACACACACATATAGACGAACGGACCAAGAAGGATTCGGAATTACAAATTCAACTCTCATGTATGTATGCGTGATTGTCGATCAGCGTAAATTTGACATTTGCAAACTCAGCCCGAATGAGATTCTACAAACAGGGTTCCCCAATTAACGTCAAATTCTCTAGTCACAGAAATTACCGAATCGAGGCAGATGTAACCAACATACACCAACATACATTATCTCGATTGACAAAGTATGGGTTCTGACACGTGGAATATCCTAATGTCACGATAATATGTCAAAAGTGACAGCAGAATGGAGGGAAGGCATAAAAATACCGCAAGACATATAATGCTGCATATGAAACATCTCTTGTATCTAATTTGGTCTTGTCGGGCATGTCGAGTCGTCGGGACACTGTTATCTAGCTCATCTGTCCATAAAAGTAATAGGAATTTGCCAAGCTTTAAGGTTGATTGATAATATGACGTAATACGCAATTAGACCATGTATACACTTATAGAATTCAATAATGCAAGCATATATAAAAAGTCATTTACTATCCGATACATTCACTATTGTGTATGTTATTTATTAATGTTTCAATACACCGTTATTATAATTTAGTGTTGGTGTAATACTTAATATATTGTACAAATTACGCTATCAGGCACAGCCATCTCATCAAACAAGCAGGACACACAGTCCACCTACTTCAATGTGTTGGCGGGAATCGATGGGGAGGGATGGGGCCCAATGCTGGGTATATATGGTGATGATAAGACAACGGGTTCATTAGGGTCATTATGGTTGTTATGGTTGTTATGGTCATTATGGTTGTTATGGTTGTGTCATTATGGTTATTATTATGGCGACAAATAATGGGGGGATGGGACGGTGGACTGGGAACAAAGGAAAGGTTATATAATAGTAAACAATATTAATAATTCCATTCAAAAAGAATCTTTATTCACACAGAATACAGAATGGGTGGTGCAGATTCCACTTTGGGCAATCCTCAATGCCATCTGCGTAACGTTTGTAACATTCGGAGGGCCCGTGAACCCCTCTCTCATACCAATCTAAAATCTACAATACGACAATCAACGAGTCAAAGGGGAGGAGGGGGAGGGGGGAGGGGAGAGGAGGGACAACAACAAAGTTTGAAATTCAGTGTGGGAAGGGACAAGGAGCAATGCGATTATGCTTACATTGACTATAAATAGTAACAACATTTGTCAATCAGGTGATGATCGGATATTAATTACTCGCTTGCTGCGGCACTCATTGGTATCATTGGTATGGCGGTCATGATATCATGTCATTGGCATATCGTTGGCATATCGTTGGCATATCACTGGCATATCATTGGTATATCATTGGTATAATATTATTAGTGACATGGCTATAATGGCTATAAGTAATCGTATATGATTACCAGATATAGGGGTTTTACAGATAAGAATAAACTGCTCGCATGAGATTGACATTAACGCACAATCTCGTACCCGACTATCCATTCTTCTTTGGCTTTTCATTTCACATGCCTTGCTGGCGGCACTGGCGGCAACAGTAAGCGATTTCCCATTCATTAATTAACAGTCGATATTTTATTTATTGAATTTATAGACTTTGCCATATAAATTATCTATGCCCGAGATATTCAAGTGATTGTGCACATGCATTCACATAGATATTTGCGTTGTTACCATTTTCGGACTGTACATAAAGCGTACATCAAACACGTATATTTACTTGCATATAATATAAAGTATATGTATTAGCCCCTTGATTAGCATGTGATTGATATATATCGCTCAAATCCTTTACGATACCCGTACCACTCGAATAGTCGTCTAATATCACAAATCACTACTAATCCATCACACATTACACACACATCCCCCCTCCTCCCCCCCAATTCAACGAATAGGGCTTTGACAGTAAAGTTTATAAAAGTTGTAGTCTTTTTTTCTTCTCGTGCTTGTCCAGAAACAAAACGCAAAAGCAAAACCTTCTACTTTTAAAGAGCAATTCTATAAACCATCCAGGCTAAACGAGTATCATCGTCTTTTCCATATATATCCGAACTCGGTTAACTATCCTCGTTAACAATAACCGCATACTTACCTTTCTACGCCACTCGTACTCGTCCCGAAATAATTAACTTGCTATTCTCATCTTCACACACACTTATGTTATGTCTCTCAATAACACCCACACTGGTACCCATGACACTATCAAAAACACTATGCAACGATAGCTTTGTAACAAGCGAACACCAACTTATCAAACACTTTGCAAACACTGAACTTGGTTCGAAAGAAAGGCTACTCATCGATGAGCATGTCCGAGCAGAAATTAACAAAGAAACCATGGTCAATACAAAAGAAGAGAAGAATGAAGCCAATGAAACTAAAGAAACCACAACAACCTTGGAAGACGATATACGGGACGAGAGTAGTAATAATAATAATAGTAATACGGGCGAGAAGCAAAGTGAGGAGGGAAATGAGAATGGGACTCGGGAAAGCGACAAGACTAGTTTCAGTGAAGAAAAGAATGCGATACCTGTTATCAAGAGCCGAACAAGAATGTAAGTTTACTTAAAGTTTACCCTATCGACGATATTATTATCCCAGATATACTAGGGCATCGAATGTCATATGACATTTCGTATGTAAAAATAAAACGTAAAACAAATCTACAAATCTACAACTCTCCCTTTTATAAATCCTGTTTACTCATACTAACCACATTTATATCCACAACTTTTGCTCACGCTGATCATACCGACAACCAGAATAACATCCTATACACCATTTACAATGACAATCCACCTTTTAATAATTGCTCAACATTCATACACGCTATTCACAACACCTACAACACTTACAACACTATACCACTGGACCCCATCCTCGTTCACGCATCTGGTCTATCTCGCAACGACACTTTTTCACGTGTGCACATTACTTGCAAACATATTGAAGCTATCACGCATCGAGCGAGCGTTTGTGCTGTACGGAACGTGGATCGTATGGTCGGGCTGGGCCATTTGTTTGAGTTTGATCGAACGTAACGAAATCAAAATGGAAGAGGAGAAAAGCTGGGAGCTGTCTCCAGAGAGAGAGGGAGACGAGTTTGTTATCGACGAATTAAAGGGTAGCGAGTTGCCTCCATTTTTGATCCATTCCGATTGGACATCGACGTTCTTTCCTATCCTTTCGTTCCTACTATTGCTCGCGCTTCGTCGTGGTCATTGGGGCCTTATTACGTGGGAACATTTGGTGCTGCTCGAAGCCACATCCCATCTCAAGTGGTATCGCATCTGGTGTTTATCTGGCGCATCGGCCGGGTGGATCCTGTTCTGGGAAGGTGTAAAATATTATTTCCATATTACTCTCATTTATCGAACTGATCTGACTGCGTTTCCTGGAATCGCCGGCACTGTGTGGACTAATCTATGGAGTGGAATGCTATTGGCTATGTGGTGGAGTTTTTGGACATTTCAATACAGAGGAGTGGTGTGGAAGAGAGAGCTTTTGGAAGGTGTTGCAGTGTGGAGCGATGATGATGGATGGGTCAGAGTTGGGGGTGTTGGACAACAAAAACTAGGATAAAAAGAAAATCCCAAAAATCATGGGAAATCTTTGCGTAATAGTAATTCTAAAATGCCAGGACTTTTTTTTATATATATATTCTATGGACGTTTTCTAAAGAAAGAAGAGAGAATTATTTTTCTTGTTTATTTCTTTTATTACTATTATTATTATTACCGTTTCTTTTTTTTCCTCTACAATTCAATTCAGTTTGATGAAAAAAAGTAATCATTTATCATCACTTATTCATTTTTATTCTCTTAATACTTTTTTTTTTTTTATAATCACAAGATGTTTGTATATTCTCGTCTATTTCCCTCCCCCACCATTCAGTCATCAAAGAGTGTAACTTGTAAATAATACACACAACAAAAACATTGATTGCATAGTGTATAACAGTTTTGACAAATAATAAAAAATCGTTTAATAATTTCTAAATCACAAAACGAATGCAAAAAAAAGAAGAAAAAAAAAGACCAATAACAACGGATCTTCGTCACATCATCTCATTGGCTCGTGCATTTCCCTCTTAAAATATCCGATCGCGCGTTTTCCCATTTTGGTTGCCAGTTTCGAACGATAGCAAAAACTTTATTTTTTTTAAGTTTCTACTTGCAGAAAGGTTTGCTTGCCCTCCCCCCCCTCCCCCCCCCCCTCCCCCCTCCCCCAGACTAAGACATCATGATGGTGGCGCAAATAAAGAAAACTTTGTTGCGCGATATGCAGGACAGTAACTCTTTCAAGTAGTAATAACGTGGGCCTCCTACCTTTCTTTGTCGTTACGTACTGTAAAACATGTCGTTCTTTTTAGTGTCAAATTCCAGTGTTTCCATCGGAAAATGATATATCGTGTGAAACTGCCATACCATATCATGCAGAACATGTTAATAACGTTTACTTGGGCCAAAAGGGCTTAGCTCGACTATTTGACGCGCGATCAGTTCGGTTATTCCCACAGAGTAAACAAATGACGCAAATAGAAAACCAGTCATTCACGTGAGATAATGATGACAGTGAAAACCTTTGAATTGGCACTTAATTCCAAGTCTTTAAACAAAATTGTCTTTTAATCTTAAAGATCAAATGCCTCTAAAAACACTATCTAATCTACTCTCAAACAACATGCACTAAACTTCCATCTATCCATCTTACCCGTCGTCTCTCGTTCTTCTCACCAGGCTTGGAACACGTTTTCTGCCATTTCAACAGCCTGTTTAGGATTATTTTTGTAATAAACAAAATGTCCCTGTAACTGAGCAGGACTAACAGCGCGTCCTTTCGTTCTCTCGACAAACTCGTCTGCCAAACTCTCTTCGTTCTCGTAAAACCTGAGGAACATGTGCTTGATTTGATAGTCGGTAGCGTTACCAAAGTATTCTTTCATGTCTATCCGACCAGGACGAATCAAGGCTTGATCAAGTCGTTCGACGTAATTTGTTGTCATAAAGATTATGCGTTCCTCTGAAGCAGCTACACCGTCTAGAGCGTTTAATAGGCCGGAGAACGTGACCATAGAGGGGTAGCTTGATGCGATCGGGATAGGATTAAAAAAAAAAAAAAAAGAGTAAAGTGAGTAGTATGTTTGCGTCATCAGTAGTGATAGAATAATTGTTGGGTTAGTATAAACACGTAGTCGACTCAACCCTCCATAAATATTTTGGAGTCCATCACCATGACCAAGAAACCGAAATCAAGAGAAAAATAATTCAAGCCAACCCCTGCCCGTCGTCCTGAAGTTTTCGAGAGGTAAAGGCTGCATCAATATCCTCGAGCAACAAGATACTCCTCTCCGGCGCATTGCTCAACAGATGATTTAATCTATCATCAGTCAACGCGCGTTCGCCAAGGTTCAAAATACATATGTTGTATCCCAACTCTCCGGCGAGAGCTTGGATGAAACTGCTCTTACCACTACCGGGTGGACCGTAGAGTAAATAACCGCGACGATAAGGTATACCTTTTGAAAGGGTGGGAGGGGTGGTGATTATCATTGAGCACGTATGTTAGGATAACTAGCTTTGATGAGTATCCCTACACTTCGGAGAGGGTTTTTACGCGTCTAGCTGTGATAATTATTGGCGGGGAAGGAGTTGCTTATTCATAATAAATACTCTCTATACAGAGTATCAAGCAGAAATAGTTGGCTTCAAAATTATCATAAATCGGGCGCCGCAAAAACGACCGAATCACGCCGCCATTCACGACTCACGCGTATCATTACCTTACGGAGGGAAATTCTTATGTTTTCTAATCTCCCATACATCCCCCCGATTCAATAAAACATACCTCTCTCACTATACCACTTTCCATTCCCGATGAATTCTTCAATATCCGTAATAATCCTTTCCTTCACATTCTTATCCAAGATTACCGAACTCAACAGACGTCGCTTTCTCGGTAAACCGAATGGTTTCCATTCCGGACCCCAACTAGTATATATCACAGTTTTGCCCTCCTGTTTAGCCAGAGCAATCGCCTGAGATTCATGGAGAAGTTCGGTAAAGAGGTGTCTGTCGCGAGAGAGAGTGGTTAGAGTTACTGTTTCAAAAGGGGTTGTTGTTATCAAGTCGACAGCTTTGTCTCTATGGCGTTCGATCTGAAATTGGTGAGCGCGTAGAGAAAAATAAAGAGATGATCAAGAGTTGTTTGATAATGCTAGAACGAAGCGAGGGTATACAAGTGTCGCACCCGCAATATTTACATTATACTAACAAGAACACACCTGGAACCATACACCCTTCCACTTAAAATAATGTCTTCCTGGACCAGGAACTAGGCTGAATGCCGTTGATACACTTCCATTATCATGCTGTACAAACGAAGTCTGCACGGCATATTTATGCGTCCTTCTTGCTGGCTGCTGTGACATCCACTGCAGGAACCACATGTATGATACATCTTTTGAATGAATCTCTAGCGTAGCCAGTAATCGTCTCCGGGCGATTTCAGTACCCAAGACGAGCCCTCTTCTTAATGTGGCTACGCCAACACCAAAGCCTACCACACCTACGCCAGCAGTGAAGTAGGGATTGTTCTCGAGCAAAGAGTTGAAGAATTTGTCCAACATTGTTGAATGTTAAAGGTTTTTTAGTGTACCCGAAATTTTTTAATCGATTATCAGTAGTCATGTGATTACCGGGAATGCACATTCCGTTCATTGTGAAAAAGGGATTTCTGAATACTGATTGATGTAACCGCTACACCCATCAGGCATGTTGCACATACTTGAGCACCTCCAACTTTGAATTCTCATCAGATCGTTACGAATATTGCGTCATTACCGATTTCACAATTTACAGGACTATCGTATTTAACAGAAATGCTTCACCAACGGGTCAGATTAATCGGGCTTGCTGTGACTCTGGATCACTGTTTAAAAATACGTTTGTTCCCAAATCTATTTTACATGACGCGTGTGGATGAAAAGTTGCACAAACACAACAGTAATAATTTATTATAATATAAACCATCATAGCGCATCTCAAAGTATTCACGTGCCTGGGAGATTGTATCCAGAATATCTGCAATGACAAGCTCATCTTCATTCTATATTATGACTGATGACACAGTCCCTGCGTTTGTTTACAGTATGACGCTACGCAGCATCACCAAATGTCAAGACTAAAATTGCTATTGGAGTAAGATGACATGGCGATAAAGCGGATTATGTTAATTGATGTGATGGAATCCAAATTCCGATAATAATAAATATTATTATTATGCATCTCATGAAGGCGTTCTCTCCCAAGCATGTAACAAATAAGTATGCTGTACAACACATCAGCTGACCGATAAGCTTTCTTTCGCGGGTAAATTTCTTCGTGTACCCCGATTATTTCCTACGTTTGCGCCACAGGCGGTAAACACTTTGTTCTGGGCATATTCAGTATCAGGCATAGTCATTAGCTACGGACCAGCCCAAATCGTAAATTCCCTTGATTATCACGAACGTGTCCAATGTTACGTAACTGTACCGACGGCATAAATGAATGATACGTCATTGTATGGAATCGAGAGCATTAATCCAGTGTTATTAATGATTAATAGCGTCTGCCGGTAGATTGCCCGTACTACACCATTTTACGTGATTTGGCGCTCGATTCTTAACGCTGCTCTCTCCGTCAATGACATTATTATGGCCAATGTTTGTGCTTGCTTGCTGGCATTGTTTGATACTCTATCTAATGTTCTTATAACTGCTTCACAAGAAAAATTATTGTTATATAGCCCAATTTGGCTGCAATCCTATCTTTCTTAATTCATGGTATCGAGAATGTGAGTATCAATAGACATTCAAACGACACTGTGTAACGATTTCTAGGTGCTACCTAATAAAGGAACAACCTAATGGTAATCGTGTGTAACCTTAATCAAGATAATAATGGTGCACAGTATAATTCGTAAAGAACCGACATTAATTCCGGTCATCATTGTGTTAAATACTATATATCGGAATATACTGTGCGACGTTAAAAGTGTTGTTGACCAAAACTCCATAGATAATAGCTGCCTTTTTAGTGCAAATACACCTTTAGCGTTCAGGCGTAGGTGTAACTAATAAAACTCCATGATAATCGCTTAATCGTTAGGTATAGGCTCCGTCTATTTGTCACAATCGCAGATTGCTTGTATTCAATTAAGTTCTAGCCAATAAATGGCTAAACCATTTGATCGAAAAAGATAAAATATCTATACTACTTTGTATGAACACCAAATATGGCCTAATACGAAGCTTTCATAACAAACCGGCGCGTGGGTAGACCATGATTCAAGTCACGAGTGCCATATAGAAAGCTTTGCGAGTCTCTTCAGTTTTTCAACTTGAATAATTAAAGAATCACAAGCTAGAGTCTTTTACTTTCGATTCTAGATTATTTCCGTCTCGGTGTTTGAAGCCATTGGGAAGCAATGGAACTGTGTTAGCTTTTTCAAAACAATTCTTATCAAATTGGGAAGATCAGGACGAGACCGAAAAAGGCCGAATTCATATTGGATTTGTGTCATCAAGGGGCTAGCATTTTGTTTCAATAAATGGACACTTGCCTGCCTACTCCCCCCCGCCCCTTCATTGCTATTCAGTAGCAATTCCCCCAGTCTAGTTCACCATGGTCAGAAAATTGGTATCCTCCCTGCTATCGCCCATTTTCCTCGTTCTTGTCCTCTTCCTCCTTCCCTTCCTTGCATCAGCTCGTTCGGGCTCACGATCAGTAGGCCTAAATTTACAATCTGAATCTGAACCATCCGATGGCAGATGGACTGACGTGCTGAGACTAATCCAAGTGGCAGAAAACAAGCCACCCACGTGGTTAACGGAAGACGAGATTCTAGTTTTGATTAGGGCGGGAGTAAAGTTTATGGACGTTACCGAGGATCAAAAAGGTGTGACAGCCGTTGCAAAGAAGACCAGAGGTAAGCAAAGGCGAAAGTTTATTATGACGAATGGGAAAGAATGTGCTCAATCGGATCGATAAGAAACATATACAAGAAATGCCAGCTTATTGTCTTTTCCTTTGATAATCTATCCTTTCGCCAGTCTATCCCGATGTGCCTAACTACGTTTCCGAAGTATCCGAGTTTATTCCGCTTCTAGAAGCTCAAAGATTAAAAACAACTCTCAAGGCGTTTACCAATTTCCACACACGGTACTATCGCTCATCTTCAGGGGCAGATTCATCAAAATGGTTGTTTAAACAGATTCTCGCGATCATCAACGCTGCAAGTGACGATATTGATGTGTCGGTAAAAAAGTTCAAACATTCGTGGGTACAGAAAAGTATTATAGCACGATTCGAGGGTAGTGATCCGGACAGACAGGAAGAGGTTGTTATTGTCGGAGCGCATCAAGATAGTATCAATATGTGGTTCCCCATGGTCGGGAGGTCTCCAGGAGGTAAGAAAATTTTTACGCCCCGGAAAAAATGAGCGACTGAGATTGATCTAGTACTCGCACGTTTTGCTTCTGTACTTGTGAATCGCCTTCTCTAACTTTCCAATATTCCATATTCGTTCCACGAAGCCGATGATGATGGAAGTGGTACAGTAACAATACTCGAAGCCTTCCGTGTCCTGGTCGAAGGCGGCTTCAAACCTACACGCCCAGTCGAGTTCCATTGGTATTCTGCCGAAGAAGTTGGTCTATTGGGATCGCAAGCGGTGGCACAGTATTATGCACGCCAAGGGAGAGATGTCATTGGAATGCTTCAGAATGATATGACCGGATATGTCGGAAACCAAAAGGGTTCATTTGGAATTATTGTCGATTACGTGGATGATGATTTGACGCTGTTCTTAAAGAAGCTTGCAAGGCAGTATGCGAACATGCCTATTGTAGATACCAAGTGCGGGTAAGTATACTTGAACGGATATTAGAATGTGACAAAGAGGTGTGTAGGTATTAGACCCGTTACTGATTGGTGCTGTTATTGTTTGTTAGGTATGCTTGTTCTGATCATGCATCTTGGAGGAAGGTCTGTAACTTGTCTCTAATTGCTTAACCATCACGTTGAATTTGTATAAATGCATTGAATCATTACTTATATGCTATATGATAAAATCGTAAATTTAATATTCGTAGGCCGGCTACCCATCTGCCTTTGCTTTCGAAGGAAAGTTTGAGAACTCTAATCCATACATTCATACATCGAATGACGTTTTAGAGAATCTTGACTTTGACCACATGCTTGAATTCTCAAAGGTAAATAATATTGTACAGATTAGTAATTGCTTATTGCAACGAATAATTTACTCATCTCACCCACATTTATTCTCTACCAGTTGGCTGTCAGCTTTGCCGTGGAATTGAGTCATATCGACTAACGATTCAGACACTTGTTAATATAACCTGTACCGGCCAAATTGACTTGACGATCATTGCGTAAATATTTTTTTATAGTATGGCAGGAAAGTTTTAGACGTCGCTACTGCCAATTAGCTAATAGGTAAATTGAGAACATTGTTCTTCAGGCAAGAATTATTTGGTAACCAGAATTATTTCGCGTCGTAATAAATTAAAAAATCTTAACTGGGCAATAAATCATTCAGGGCTGTTGTATAGGCAAGGTACTTTCTGAAGGTGGGAAGATTCCCAAGAAATCGCATGACGCGTTTGAAAATGGCGATAATTTAGTCTTTATGAAATTAGCAGTCTTGATAATATTACACTACGTCTCAATAAGTACAAGAATGTGACTAGAATGTTGTCAGAAATGATTGATTTTTGCTTCACGAAAATCGATTATTACAGAAAAGGTGTCATTGAGCAAGTTTATACACGAAAATTTGGTTGGCGATCGCAGAGTTGGCCATTGTGCTACTAAACAATTGTAATTCAATTATAAATTAAATATTAATATATTATGCACCCTAAATGTTCCAAGGTAACACACCAAGTTTATCATATACTGTGTAATGAACAATAAGGCGATTAACTAAAACACGTGGAAATTAACTTGTTCAATTTCAAACTTCCTGCTTGCACCAAACATGTGACAAGCATCAAGAAACAAGCACAAATTTAAAAGCAACGTGAAAAGCAGTGTCATCCTAGCGTTCATTTCGTCTGGTTTTGTGGCAGTACACGCCATATATGATCACCATAAACGAAACACATTGGTCAAACATTCCTGTCATGTAACCATTATGCATTAGAAACAGGTACAAAATAATTGCAAGCGATTTCAACTGAAGCGTGACATTCATGTCAGCTGATAAATAACTTGGTATTCCTTCTAATACACAGGAATACAGTATATTAAGATATAAATATCCTATTTATAAATATAATGATCCAATTGATATTACTTTTGCATCACACAAAATTCTAGAATTACGTAAAGGTACAATATAGACATCCAGTATTTGAGGAAGAATAGTATCAATTAAAGGAATGAAACAACAAAGAATAAACTGTAATAGATAAAAAGTGAGGAAAAAGGTACTCAGCTACACCAAAACAAAAGAAGAATAGGAGAGAACGCATTAATATCTATATATAAACTCTCCTAGCATAATTGGCGTCATTGTTAATAGCACGGTGCTCGAATGCCGGCTCCGAGCATCATTGATTCTTATTTCTTCCATAACGTATCATATCAAGTGAATCAACGACCTGAGATGCGCAATAGAATAAACAATAAGGACGAGGAGAATACCGGACTCAACTGATTAACCAAAAACATTTTCATCATCCTCATTCCTCTTTAGCGCCGTACAGAAATAATATATAGAGAACGTCGGGAGCAGCAGAAACAAATAGTGAGGTAATGGCCACGTCGTATCGTAATGTTACTTTCTGTCTTCAAATCTCAGATAGATCGTCCAACAGTTTCTTTTTCTGTTCCTTCGTGATCATCTTACTCGCTTTTCTGGCCAATAACCTCTCTGTGCGATATTGCTCATAGAACACTTCTAAAGTCATATCTTTAAACAATCTACGGTGCGTATTCATCAACACGTTCTTCAAAACAAGAAAGTCGCAATGGTTTGAGTTTAGGCAATCGATAACGCCCCAGGCGTATTGTCTTCCGCGGATTGTTTGTCCTGTCGATGGATCAGTAATTTCAGCATCCTCGGGTGCAATGACCGAGAACGGAAGCAATTTCTGAAGTATTGTGATATCTTCGACTATTTCAGTCTCGACATCTTCATCGTCCTCTGCGGGAAAGGCGAAAACGGGTATTTGATGTGTTTTGAGATCGTTGGTGATGGTCTGCTTCAATTTGCCGAGTTGTGCGGTTGTTAGGAGATCGGCTTTGGCTACGACCGGGAGTACATTAACACGTGCGCTGATTCGTTTGAGAATGCGAATATCTTTGTCGGTTAGGCCCATGTTGACATTGTCGATGAAGTAGATACATGCGTGAATCTGACTGTCGACCGCTCGTGGGTTGCGCTTTACTTTCGTTTCCTAGATAAAATAATATAAAAATGTTTGTTATCTATGAGGTGTAACGGGGTAGGGTGTGTATACTGACTAAAAACCTTTAAATAAAGTGGTCACATAATCTTGTAATTAATTAACTCTTAATTCCTTATCAAACGTGGATACCAAGCCCCTATCGTGTATTAAGCCTCGGCGAAAGCCTCTAACTCTTGTCCTTAGATTTCTGTAGCCGACAAACAAGCCCTCTTAAGGGTCAAGCTCTAGCGCCCAATAGATCAATTACTCCAATCGATTATTTTACCAATTCGCCAAAATACCAATAATAAAATATAATTCTCCAAAGCGCCATTGTTTTTTCTGTACATTGAGACTCAATTCATCAAACAGATTTTAATTCTTACCTCAGCCAAAGTCTGATCAAATTGAGCTTCGATATATCGCAAAACTTCCGTGACCTGCACGTCCAATCTCAATTCGTTATCCTTTACGAACCCAGGAGTGTCTACCAATGTTAATGAAATCTTCTCTCCCTCTTCATCGACTTCCGTTGTGAAGGAATACAATTCCTTCGTGCCAGTATCCTCGGGCGTTTGGCTTATTTGGAAGACAGCAGGTGGAAGTTCGTCCTTGTCGTGTTGTCGATTGTGAAGAGTGTCGGCAAGCATACGGATAAACGAAGTCTTGCCCAGGGATTTAAAACCTACCACCATAAGGTTGAGCTGGGAGATGGTATGTTTTCTACGACGAGAACGCGGATTCATTTTCAATTTTTATGAAATCGTTCAATTCCTGTAGCTTAAACTGGGGTATGTTCGCAGAACAAGGTAGTTATTTATATGGGTTACCCGTGAGTGGAGTCTTGTAGTTGCTATTCGGAGAAAGGAAAAGGGGAAGTATGTTGTTTGGAGTGAAAAGAGACGAAATAGGAAGGAGAGACGGGGTAGGTTAATTAAATCCCTGTTTATGTACGTTTTATAGCACCTCAGCGATAAAAGCAAGAGCAGAGAAGCAATATAAAGGTGAATAACTCTCGTGTACCGAATCTTACTTTGTGCTTTCTGGTCTGTTTCGACCTTTCGTCAAACCCACCGACAATAAATGCGGTGGAACGGAAATTTTTATGCTAATTAGTTGTGAGATTACGTGATACGAGCCCATCAGCAGTAATAAATTATTTTATTATTATTATTTATTGGCATGTCGTGTGAATTGACGGTCTACATTTAAGTAAACGGTTACGATTGGTGCATTTCGTATTCGTCCAACGTCTTGAAACCTAAATTAGCAAGATTTATAGTAAATTCTTTGGGACAAACCGTTATACTATGTTATGACAGGGCTTGTTGATGTCTGAAAAGACAATACTTGGAAATATGGATTTAGCTCTATTTGATCAACAATAAGAAACATTGCCATTGAAGATATTATTAGTAATATCGATATATCAGTCGACTTGTTTAGTTTCGTCATTTTTAATATATGCCAGATAAGATTAGTGCAGTAATATTAACATGTATTATACTTTCCCAGTTTGTTGGTTCATTCTCCAAAAGGAATGTTTGTCACATGTTTCGCCAAGAGCTAGTAAGAAACACCATATTAATATCACTTAGTATTAGACCAATTTCTAAAACAGTGCTCCGAATGGGAAACATTAAGCTTCTATAGATTATTCTAATAGCAATAGCGCAATTGCCTTTTCACTCGAATTAAGCATAACATATTATTTATTCAAAAGTGTACGGTTATTATTATTATTATTATTATTATTATTATTGTTATTATTGTTATTATTATTGTTACGTTTAGACTTGTAATATGCCACCTGAATAGATCATCAAAATTGTGTGGGAAATTAAAGCTGTTCGATAATAATCGTGTAATTAATTTATTGAAAGGTGATGCAGTGGGCAAAACAAGTTCAGCTTTTCACAGATATCTTTCACCTTTGATACTATCGACGAAGTTCAAAAAGTATATGTTTAGTAGACTGTCACAAGTCTCGCGTCATATTAACGCTATAGAGAACCGAGTCTAAAATGTTAAAACAGGTTACAATCCTCTTTTTATATGTTGTCTAGTTAATCAGTTGAAAATAACCCATATTAATATGAGAGGGTGTATATGAACTGTTAATTAATCTTAACCAATCTTAACTAAAGGTTCCAGTATTTCTTAATAAATAAGACCATTATTTGACATGGTCTCGAAATCGCACACAAGACAAAATTCCATAATCTTTCGTGCGTCCCGACCCAATTTTATAAGCAAGAGTTTAGACGTATGGTAGACATAATACGATATTTTCGAAGAACAATGCAAGACTGATCATACAGTACAGTGGAATATTGACTATATATAAAATATCTTGGGTAATGTTCCCTATACGGTTCAATTAACGAAAATGTCCATATTATTTTTATATTTCTTGACATGAATCTGTATACAACGAACTTTTAAGAGAAGAGTCTTTGTTCATGTCGAAGCTGCATCGTAAGATTATCCTTGCTTCCCGAAAATCATCCTGCATATTTGTTTACGAGATCGACATATTATCGATGATGTAATAGGCCCTGATGGATAAACGTTGTTGTCAAAGCGAATATGCTTACTTTTAAAACTGAAGGGTATAATGGATACTCGGTGAGCATGGTTTATCCATAGATGTTCATTCTTTTGTATGACCAAGTAGATATTGTCTGAAAGTATGTCTGACAGGTCTTGTAACCCATGTGGCTATTCCTTTCTATCGAATAGGTACAATTCAGCCCGTTCGTTGAACATAAACTGGCATGTGCATCATCTGCAAACTTTGGACTGGTTGGAAATGGTCGACTGTTTATTCTTAATCTGGGCACAACGCCGAATGGAATGAGCATGGAACGAATGTAAATCGATCAAACTATCTAAAGCTAGAAAAATTTTGCTTTCTCCTGTATAATTAAAACATCTCAACGCTTCGTAGGTTCGATACTCAAGATGGGCTGTTTGATTGCTCATGGAGCGAGATTAATGAGAACCAGATTGTGACAGCAAGTGGAGATGGATCTATTAAATTATGGGATATTACACTTGCGGTTTGTATATGATCACCGCATACCTGTAAGTCTGTTGATATTAAGCTGTGTGTCTGTGAATATGTTTCTATTGAATCGTATTAGGAATTTCCGATACGGAACTGGAAAGAGCACCAAAGAGAGGTGTTTTCTGTGCATTGGAATTACATCAAGAAGGATACTTTCGTTAGTGGATCGTGGGATCAGACAATCAAATTGGTAAGGATAGGGTTTATCATGAACGAAGATGTCATACATCTTAGATTATTGTTGGCTAATCCATTTCAACACATTCTTCTATTTAGTGGCATCCGGACCAACCCCAATCTCTCTCAACATTCACAGGCCACACAGCTTGTATTTATAGCACACTCTGGTCACCATATAATGCCGATTTATTCGGCTCAGTGTCAGGAGATCGCACATTTCGTCTTTGGGATACTAAAACACCCAAACCCGTTATCGTCATACCTGCTCATCGGGATGAAATCTTATCGTTCGACTGGAATAAATACCGCGATCAAACCATCGTAACAGGCTCTGTTGACACTACCCTTCGCATATGGGATCTCAGATTTCCCGACCGCGAAGTGAAGACGTTACAAGGGCACCAGTATGCCGTGAGGAGGGTGAAATATTCACCTCATTCTGGTGATATTATTGCTTCCGCTTCATATGATATGACGATGAGAGTATGGAATGTCGCTACGATGAACCCATTATTGATGTTGCATAATTTACATACCGAATTTGTATTAGGAATAGATTTTAATTTATATGTAGAAGGACAGATTGCTACATGTGCTTGGGATGAAATGGTACATGTGATTCAACTAGTTTCGTGATTGCAAATGGAAGATGTGATAACAATACTCTGAAGGGGTGTTGGTCGAGCATTAATGTTGAATTTGTAACAATAGGCCTTGTGAAGCGGCTCGAAATAAAAAAGAACATTGACAGTTGAATATTGCATCTTTAGTATGGTTTATTATATATCACGTGATGACCGATGTTAACTTACCGAGACAAGTGACTATTTGACCGTAGCAGAAGATGTCCTTCAATTATTCTGCGGAACTTGTTAACGACTTGGAAGCTCTCCTATGTAGTAGTGATGAATATGACTTGATAATAAGATGTGGAGAAAACGACGAAGTAGAAGAAATAGGAGCCCATTCATTTCTTCTGCGAGCGCGGTGTGCTTACTTTAGAACTGCGCTATCAAAAAAATGGCAAGAACGCGAGAATGGAATCATTAAATTTTCAAAGCCTAATATTGCGCCCAGAATCATCAAGATAATTCTGAGGTAAAACAAATAACTAATCTGACAAGGATAATACATTCAAGTGCATTTATGAACAGTTATCGTTACTTTAGGTATTTGTACACGGGACTATTTCGAATAGATACACTACCATGTGAAGACCTATTAAAACTGTTAATAGCATCAGACGAGTTATGCCTTTCAACACTATTCAACGAAACAGAGTCGTATCTAATTGATAAACGGCACGAATGGCTCCTTCAGAATCTCGTTACTCTTGTACAATGTTCCTACAAATTCTCGGCATTCGACAAATTGAACTCATTCATACTAGAAGCATTCGCAAATAATCCGAACGTCATTTTTAAATCTGAAAACTTTCACAAACTTGAAGAGAGCATTTTGATCGAATTACTAAAACGAGATGACCTTTGTATGGATGAAGTCGATATATGGGACTGTGTTTTAAAATGGGCCTTTGGCCGAACCGAGTCGTTGGAAGGTATGACATTGCAACAACTGTCGAACGAACATTGGACAGAATTACGAAAAACACTTGAGAATTGTCTTCCATGGATTAGATTTCACCAGGTACTATCACATCATTGGTTAATAAGCACTTTCTAGCAAGATACAAAGATGCAGCACGCGATAAAACACCAATACATTCTTAAACACTCTATCTAATCGTTATAGATGAATCCAGAAGAATATTTTACAAGAGTACGCATACCGTATAAAGCTCTTTTATCGACTGAACTGGATGAAGAGATACTTCATTATTTTCACATTCCCAACTTCAGGCCCTCGTTCAACCCCCCACCCAAACGTCATGGATTGATTGATTCCACTATAATAGGTTCTCGTCATGCGTCGTTAATATACTCTACAATTATCAAATCCGTAGACAAGTCATTTAAATTCAAACTACTTTTTCGTGCAAGCTCACACGGTTTTCAGCCGAATGTATTTCACTCGAGATGTGATTTTGCCACCAGAACTATCGTCGTTGGAAAGATCGCAGGGAGCCAGGATATAATTGGTGGATATAATCCTGTATCATGGACTCAAGGAACCCAGATGCTATTTGTGACAAGCTGTGGTCCTTGTGATGAGCAATGGCCAACTGTGAGGTATTACAGATTTACCATGGATAGTTTTCTGTTTGCATTTAAGGATGGGGAGAAAGATCAGTATCGCATAAGCAGAGTAACTACGGCCTCCCATGCTATTCTATGCACCCCCGGTTACGGACCTAGCTTCGGTGAATCCGATTTGATAATCACTGATCGAAGAGGATGTTGTATGCCCAGGAGTTATGAAAGATTGCTAACGCAGACTGGAGTATTTGCGTTTGAGGACTATGAAGTTTTTGAAGTAATTGTATAAACTTACTAGTTACATAGTTCATCGTTTTTCATTTCTGTTTGTAAATAATACCTGCAATCAGTATTTATAGCGTCGTTCTTTACGTCTCTAGAAAATTCTAATCTTGATTTTTAAGCATTGAACTTTGATATGGCCTTCTTTTGCTATATCACTATTTCCTGTTACAAAAGCAAATTAGTAATTATATGAAATCGCGCCATTGTTTCGTTTATTTTGAATGCGTGAACCGTGTACTGTCGTGAAATTCGAATATTTGAACATTCGAACTGAGATATCAGTAGTACGTAGATAGACATTTAAGATTAACTTTCTTCAATTTCTTTTTGTAATCTTCCTTGACCTGGTATCCGTAA
The DNA here is from genome assembly GCA_910592345.1 of Paraglomus brasilianum. Taxonomy (NCBI): domain Eukaryota; kingdom Fungi; phylum Glomeromycota; class Glomeromycetes; order Paraglomerales; family Paraglomeraceae; genus Paraglomus; species Paraglomus brasilianum. Next base: position 35,479 of record CAJVPI010000266.1, read on the forward strand.
ATAAATGGAGAAGAGAGATAAAGGAAGGGATTTATTCTGAATAATAGTATTAATATTATTAATTGAAAGCCCAAAGGGGGAAAGTTAACCTTTCTTCGGGACTGCTATCCTCTGTTCGCAGTACGATACTATTATGTATTCATTGATCGACGCAACATTCTATCTTAATTGAGCAGTGGAGACCAATATTATATTCCTCCCCAATTCCTGCAAGACAACAAAGTGGTTAAAAAATGATGTGACTTCTCTGGTAATTACGATTCGGACGAAAATTCTTCAGTTTGGTATAAACAGAGTCAACTGGATGCTTCCTATTCCATCAAAAACTATATCTATACATTATGTAATCAAGAATAAAACAACCGTAAATAGTGTTGCGACTTTATTTCTAAGCTACCTGTTCAAACTTTAACAATAATCAGGAATTTTCTCCCCCAAGTCAGATTATACTACCCTAAAAAAGAAAATATTTCGCGTGTAACATTTGGATAATAGTATGAATAACGTATTCCTCCGCGTAGTATACGGAAATTTATAGCGAAAATTGTGACATATGCAGCGCGTCAGGATTTTTGGACAGAATCTCTAACACTAGAATTAATTAGATATTTTCCCGATTTATCGAAAATTAATTTAGTGAGACGATATAAGCAGTCGTAGTTTCTCTCGAAATCGGCATCTTCGGCTCATCTTCAGCATGATCATGATTATCTTTATTTATAGTTGGATTCCGTTCTTGAACCCGAACATTCCTTCAACAATTGTTCTATTATTAGCTTATCATTCATGTAATAAACGATATACATATTGGACATTAATTACTTCAGTGATTCTGCAGTTGTAAAACTACGGGTTCCGGAATCGCTGGGTAGAATATTTTGTTCTTCAATTCTCGTAATTGGCACATACAATTGTTAATTATTACTAACATACGCGTATAGTCAACCCATACTGACTATCGAAACTAATTCCACCGATTTAGGATAGAAGATATCTGCAGAGTAATTAACAATAGGAGAACCCGCGATATTAATATACCGGTTGGTTATTTGGAGAATTGTGAGTATAATTAAAGTCAGTTTTAAGGTCACCAACTGTATTAGCAATTTAAGCAGGAGTAGAAGTAATTAGTGTGTAACTTGAATTGAGGAATATACGTCATTCCATTGTCGTCAAGAAAAATTTAAGAAATAGATGTGAGAAGAGTTTAATTCTATCTTTGATACTTCCTTTATTTAGGCCAATTCTGATTACAAAAATGAAGAAATGAGCAAAGCAAAAACTTTGTTGAAAATCGAAACACTCCTCGAACAACTCAAGAAAAAACATTCTGGACTAAGGACAAAAAAACGAAGTAAACTGTTAGGCATATTCAAGGTGTCAAGTTACTATTAATATCAATGATGCAGATGAGGTGATATCAAAAATTCCTTTAAGGATTAGCCACTTTGAGTCGAAGTCGCTAATGTCTCAAGAATGGAATTCAAGAAAAATGACCGCATCGGGACGAAAATCGTGACAGAATTGATCAAATACCCGACAGTCACGTGATGAAAAAATAAAGCATTTTTACAGTCTTTCAACTTCTTACACAGATGAGATATCAAAAATCCGACTGGTAACTTTGTTCTTCATAACAAGCTCTACAAAGTTACCGGTCAGATTTTTGATCATGTTAATTCAACCACGTGATCATATGAGTAGCATATAATTGGTTAAAATTGATAGATCGAAACTAAATATATTATTATTAAGAAAAAGCATTAATTTTATATAACTTTACATTTACTTAACATAATAATTTTTGCTTACATATTACAATATTATTGGTCAATTAAAATTAAAATATATCACGTGATTGTCGAGTATACCATATGACACTCAGATTACACAGCAAATTTTAATTTCCCCATTTATCGAAAATTCTTGACAATTTATTGAAGCGATCAATAGTCATATAAACGAGTCGTAGATGATAGCCGAACAGCATCTTCAGATAATTTCTTATTATTCCTCCATTAAAATATTTCTTTATATTCTATTTTGTTTATTCCCCGGTGAAGATACAGCGTCGTCGCTGGCAAAGTGTAAACCACTTTTCCCGTCAGAAGCAGCTAACAGTAAACGTGCATCTTGTTAACTCAACCATATTGACATACGTGGAAGCACATCGTATAATTCGAACCTTTGAATAAAACTCGCATAACTGTAAATAAACCTGTTGAATTACAAGTTTATTCAAAAAGAGTTTGAGTCTCTAAATATAAGAAATGTACGATGTTAATATCGTAAATTAACTTTATTTGTACCAACGTGTAAACGTATACCTGCAGCTGAATCCATATCATAGCTATTTCTTGGTTTAGGCAGATCTCCAGTAGGTAAGAGCTTACTAGAATAT
>CAJVPI010000267.1:0-37812 GCA_910592345.1 Paraglomus brasilianum
GTTGTCACAATCTTGACTAACATATAAAAGCAAAGAATTGACGTGCTCGAGAGCTGATTTATGAGAAATGGATTCGGCCGGATTCTTAGATAAACAATCGAGCGATTGTTTGTGACATTACATTCAAGAAACGAACCAATCAATACAAATTCACGTGACAACTTCGGTATATCGAGATAAAATTGTTGTTCGAAAACTTTCGGCTTAATGCAATTTCGGCTTAGCGTGGTTTCGTCTTAACGAGTTTCACTTGTACATGGTGGTCTATAAAATTATCGATGTGTTGTTGGGTTGTAGCCAGCAGCTTACAAAATTTTCCAACTTTCTTAGACTTTTAAAAGGTGTTAGAGTTATTGACCAAAGTGAACGATTCGATGCTGTTCGAATCAATAAACACAAACTCAGCATCCTCATCAATTACCATCCATTATGATGTGAGATGATGCGTAATAAAATCGAATCAATCGTCCTCTTTTAATACATTATTACGACTAAGTAACTACATGTAAAAAAACGATTTGAATTGGTGGCAATGCTAATTAAAAAGTTCAGGAGAGGCGGGGAGTAATCATATAATTTGATAAATCACAAATATATTGCATTTGGATGCTTGCAATTAAAGGTAAGGCATGTGCATTTTTGAACACAAAAGATAGGCCTTTGAAAGTTCAATATCTGCTTGTCGATGTAAATTCTGTTGATTCTGCCTATAACATACAGACTATTACAAGTAGATATTTGCTTATACAGTTAACTGATAGTACTAGTGTACATGCAACAAAACTGATGGCTTAACATGGCGATAGAACAAACTGGACAAACAATATTCCTACATTCCAAGCTGACATATATGTCCATTTGGAATGGACAAATTGACATACGACATATCGAGTTTACCTCATAGCTCGACTAAAATACTTTATTAAAGCAAAATTGCTGACAGTGGCAATGTTAATCCGACAATAAATACGAAATTTTTATGCAACGCGAGAGTATTAATGTGACGGTTTTAGCGTATTACAAAATACGCGGTGAGCGACATATGTATTACCATGGTAAAATCTTTTGTTCGCGAAGACATTTTGATTGCTTAGCAAATCTCGCATTTGTACAACGTACGTACCCCTCGTTGATGAAACTTTTGTATATTAAAAGAGAAGAACACATATATAATTTTACACGTACATACTTACTGTCATAATTATACATCTTCATATTTTTTGCTCCATCATAATACGTTGTCGAATATATTCTAGCCTACAATTTACCTATATATTAGACAGATTAACGCGAAGTCTAAGATAATTTCTTGATATCTTACAAATTTAATATCCATATTTAGTATGACAATTGTTGTGTATATAATTGACACATAGAGGATGTTCGGTAGGACTGTAGTTGCATGAAGAACGCTGGGTGGAGAATGCGTAGACAAATCGGAAAGGTGGGTGATGGAATTGCTGAGTAGAGAGAGAAGGATAACAACGTATGCCATTACCGTCGCAGTATGTTACTAGTGATTATTTAAATATGCATCGAAGTCCAATGCGTCAACCTTTATATCCACGTTCTAACGTATTATAAGCAGCTGAGCGACTGTTCTATCAATAAAATCAAAATGCAAAATTGTTGTAATCTCAAGTGCAAACCTGATAGTTGTTATTCAATAGAGCGTTCTCACGGATTTTCAACAATGGACTGTCTAGATAATTGCTTGGTCTGGTACTCCCTTTTGCAATTGTGACCATGCAAAGTTGTGCTAGCGTTAATGTTCGAATAACGCATAATGGTCTCACGCTTTGGACTAAAGTTTGGATTTATCCAACGATGCGACCTCTAACCTGCAAGAAAACTTATAGATTTCCAACAGAATGACGACCTGCAGCACAGCGCAATTGACAAAGAAAAAAAAAGTTCTTGATTGTTCCTCTTACACACCTGAACCCAAACATAATCGAAAGCTTGTGGAAATAATAATCAATGAGATTTAATTGTTCTTTATGATTTGTTCGATCAGTATGGAAAAAACCATTTAACATCAACTTCTGTTTTTATAAACGTATGTTATTGCTTACATGCAGTTAAAATTAGTTGAGTGTATTTTCTGCCGCTATCCCGTTTACCGCCGGAATCTGTGGAAACGACGGTGCATAAATATTTACCTTCCCGCTCCGCTTAAGTATCAATAATGTAATTTCCCCAATGAGGATGTACATACACAGAAGAGGCGTCGAAACTTATCTGCCCTCTTTCAAGCATTATACCCACGCATGAGTACACTGATCTCTAACAAACGCAATCCATTATTGGAAATAGTTATGCAACATGCACTTAGAAATTATATTATGCTGACTTTGTACTACACCATGTGCAGCAATAATTCTTGCTTCTATTGGAAATTATCTAAAGGGGGAAAATTAAGCTTTAGCATTCAATAAGAAACAGACCCGAGATTCGCCTGTTGCGCAGTTCTAAAATCAGTAACATTCATTTGCTTGGATGTTGCGCTCCAATTTGTAATGTTATTTTCTTGATGAGGTCTCCGAGATCATTACAACTCTTCGCATTAGAAGCTTAACTGCGCCGTCCAACGCCTATATAATCTGATAAGGTCTGAACGAGGCAACCAAAAAATTGTTCTTAGGTTTTAATTGTCACTCAATTTCAAAACCAACAACTCGACATTGACTATGCAGACACCTTTATATCAAGCGGACGTCACGGCAGACCACAATAACGTGATAACTAGACGTCCTGGTGATAAAGCATATATTCATGTTATTCCTTCCACAAATAATCTGGTTAACGCCTGCAAAGAAGAAACCAAACACCTATCGGCCTTTTTGATTTTTCGTAAAATCATTGCTCCTAACCACTCATATGGAGATGGTAGCGCACTGGCTGGATTACTATGGGGTGCAGCAACACGAGAATTGAAAACGGTGATGAAAAAAAAGGAATTAGAAGTAAAACAGTGTTTGAGCCAACGCTGGGTTTTTAAACATTACAAGCCTGGTAAACGCCGTGACAAGCCTGGTAAACGCCGCGACAAGCGTGGGAAACCTAAAACAGGCTCTCATGCTTATAATAATTGCATTGAGACTAGGCTTGATAGCGCCAATGGAAATGAAACTATTTATTCTCGGTGTCAGACAAATAATGAGACTAGTGAACCGGAAACTAGCTATAAAACTACTCCGGATTCTTCTACAAGCGTGGCAGAAAGTTTCAATAATGAGTTTTCTACGAACATAATAAAGGGGATTAATGTTAGTAATGAAGATGTTGGCATGAATTCAAGTATTGATAACAGTGTTGGCAATATTGCCTATAATGAGAATAATAATTTTGTATATAGCGATTTTATGAGTGTTAATGTGACTGATAATAATTTTGTGTATAGCGATTTTATGAGTGTTAATGTGACGGATAATAATTTTATGGGTGTTTTCACGGGCGATATGAATCTGTATGATAGTGTCATTGATTCCTTGGACGGTAATATCGTTGATACATTCTTAATTACTTGCAATTTAAATTCCGAGAATGAAATGGAGCGGGTTTCCACTAACAGATTCTAATCTAAATAACTTAAGCAACCTTCCTTCATGTAGCTTCCGTCTTATAACTAGATTACTATTCACTTTAATAACTAAGTACGTTAAGAACATCGAATATGCATTTGGTGCGCATAGTGTTATACTAGCTGTTGCAACAAATATGTTCAGATTAAAGACGAACATTTATGGGATTACACAAACAACCTTGTTAGTTATCAGTTGAAGGCATTACCTTCTTGAATATTTACAAAGTAGTTTATTTTGATAATATTGAATTTTCTTTCCTTTTAAACGTCTGTTGCCAAACTTGATTTTTTAACTTCTGCACACTAATGAAAAAATTTTATATGGCAATGTTAATATCAATGGGGTGTTTTTTTAAAATAACAGAGAAAGACAAATTCTTATAGCAAGTATTCGCGTTGACGTATACTAACAAACCATATATTATATTTATTAAAATTATTTGAATTCTTGATTATTTGTAAAGGTTACAGCGGTATTTAATTAGTCATTTGTTCTTATTAGTTGTGCACCTTGTTATACATGGTGTCATATTATGGCTAGGGAGAAATATTTCGGTTTGTTAAAATTTTGTAATACAAATACAATAAATGGCTTGTAAATTTAACGCCTAATGCCCGAAATGGAATATCAATAACACCTACGGTTTCATTGGCAGTTTAACTCGATTTCTAGTTCCTCCAACCACTCAAACCCAATCTTCCGCGTAATTCCTGTTTAGGCAAGTTTAATTTAGTACTTGTATTTCGAGAAGCGGAAGGGTATTTTTTTTCTAACATGAGGTATATTTTGAAAGTTTAACATATGGACGACGCTTAATTCTTACTCCCGTTGGTTCTTTATTTCCCAGAATAATAGCCATTTCGATATTCCAGGGCCTCACTATTGTAATTTTGTTGGTGTAAAATATTCTTCTAATTTAGGAAAATCTTCACCTGTCAAATCTAACTCAAAATAACAGAAGCAGAAGACTGTATCTTCAGGACATTAGATTAATCTTAGGATTGCTAAGAAATATTACGGCAGTATCAAAAATCTCGATAATAAAAAAAGTAGGAGAAATGTAAACTTCAATTTGCTCAAACGTAAAAAATCATTGTGAGAATTCTTTTAACTCTTCATCAGTAAGTTCTAATTTTTTATCTGATTTATTAAGGATTAGGGTGTATTTTGTAACTCTCATTTTTTTTCTCGCTCCCAATTTTCTTTGGCGAATTAGATTTGCATTGCTTAATGGAGATTTTATTAAAGAATTGTTAATTTTACCATACTGTCAACGACTACATTAAATCAAAATGGCTTTTTGCATTAATTTAAAGTTAAGGCGTACGTAAAAAAGAAGTCTTAATTTTCTTGAAATGCGAATATTTTGTCATTATACAAATTATTGTATCTGCTTATAATGATAATGCTTCTTTTTATGACAACACGTGAGTGGTTCAAAAAGTTTTGACACAGTGCAAATATCTCAGCAACCACTGATCATAGCATCTCTGTGAATAGTAAGTTTGAGTTACACTCAATTACAATTAAACATAAAAAATTTGACCCACTTTGATTTGGTGGTTATTTTTTTGAAATTTGTCTACTGAAAACAATGGAAAATTTCACTCACGAAAATCAACGATACTATATCTGGGTGTGCTGGAAAAACGGTAAAGGGGTGGGACTAAAGTGCTATTCAAACGTACTATTTACCGCTGGATTGAAGCATTCGAAGCCGGACAATCAAGCATCGAAAATGCACCCCGTTCTGGACGTCCCCGCGAAGCTGTTACACCTTCGAACGTTAATATCGTTGAAGACCTTATAAGTAATGACCCGCATTGAGAGTATTCAGGATGTCATTCCCATCTCAACTGGAAGTATTGAAACCATCTTGCATAATGAACTTTCTCTCAAGAAAGTATGTGCAAAATGGGTCCCTCACGTGCTTTCTGATGAGAATAAGCGAAAGAGAGTTGAGGTTTACAGACAACTTCTTGAGTATCTCGACAATGGCTTTCAAAATATTATTACTGGGGATGAAACATGGTTTAATTTCTTCAGTTTTTCTAAGAATGACAGTAACGTTTGGCTCAGTCGGGGAGAAAACCGTCCCCAAGTTGCAAGAACGGCAAAAAATAGTAAAAAACGGATGTTTGCATTTTCTTCTCAGTAAACGGCATGGTTATGGGTGATTATTACCAACAATGTTCAAAAAGTTTATGGAAATCAGTGGCAGAAGCACAGTGCGTGATGTCATGTTGCATCACGACAATACTGCGCCACACAAGTCAAAAGTCGTCACTAAGTACCTTCAGGAAAAACGAGTCGCATTGCTCCCCCACCCTCCTTACAGTCCTGATCTGGCACCGTGCGACTTCTTTTATTTCCAAAAATCAAAAAGAACTTGGTGGAAAGCGGTTTGAGAGGATTCAAGAGCTCGCCCGTGCTATAAATTTAATAACCGATAGCATTTCGCAAGAAGAGTATGCTGAGTGCTTTCAGAGTTAACGTAGGCGGCTGAGACGTTGTATAGAGGTTAAAGGAGAGTATTTTGAAGGAATGAAATAGTTAGACTGATATTTATTATGTAAATAAAAAATTTATACGTCTTGTGTCAAAACTTTTTGAACCGCCCACGTATAATTCTTTGGCGCACATAAGAGATTGTAACAATATATAAGACTTAGAGATGCCCTAATATTTTGCGTTCAAATATATTGGCCCGAAAATTATCATTTATGGATTAATTATTATTATTATGTTAATATGTATTGTAACCGCAATTATTTAGAAGCCATGAAAATGAACGGTTGTGATATAATCATATAAACTCTCATGCACAACACTTTCAATTTTTTTGTTCACGGATACTGTTTTTAGGATAAGACAGCTTTTCGATTATGTTAAACGTTTATTTGCAAAGCTATATATATACAGTATAAAGCTATGCAACTATAGGTTTAACTCAGTATTAGATATCAGTGTTATCATATTAATACTAATAGAATTACGCTATTATATCGTAAGGCAATCAACAAGTGTCTAGTTGAAAAAAACCTTTGGGAATATATATTATTCTAGATAAAATACACATGAAAAAGAACAAAGTTAAAATCAATAAGCGAGAATTCTCTTAACACAAACACTGATAAATCCTACGCTATAATAGTTTAGTAGTTGGGAAACAAATTATCACCTATTATCTAGCAAACATTAAACAGATCTGTAACATCAGAACGTAACTCATATTCAGAGTAAATAAAGCTTTCCGTTCACCTACTGCTACGCTAAGAATAAAATGGCGATTGACATGAAGTAAACTATCATCAAATGCGTAACTACATAATTTAACTAATGTGATAGATATTATTTTAAAAAATAGTATTGAAGAAAGAGAAAAGGGATGTATTCATATAAGTAACTATACACTTTGAGTTAGACTGTGATCTCATACTAAACCAGTTAATTGTGAAATGTCCAATTTACATTGCGTTGTCAATAAGTATTATTCTTTTTCAAGAACGTAACGTCGTCTTGTGTTACTGTCAAAGTTCTCATCCGTCCAACAGTTTGTTTAATTATATAAAGTGATCTTATTGAATGTCTCAGTCAGGTTTTTCATCTTAAGCAAGTTATAAAGCGGACTACTACTATACACAGAGTCTATATTATACGATATAATTGACAGCCAGCGGGTTTTCTTTGGCAGGTTCCGAGACTCTGTTATTACCTACAGGTATTTTATTATCAACAACATCATATATACTGTATATGGAAGTGTAACGCAAAAGCATGCAAACATGAGAAAGGCAAGCGTAATATCCATACCTGGTTATCTGATTTCTTCTTACGCTTTATTTGTTTGTTTGTATTTATTCTTAAACGGCATCAACTTATCTGTTTGTCCATATTCGAATGTTTGAGTTTATATTGGTTGTATTCGACCGCCAACTTTCCTGAAATTGGTTGTCTGATTTCCTTATTAGCAAAAAATTTTACTATTTTGCGTGGTAATTATTTACTGTAGGTGGGACCAAGCTAAATAACAGTTACAGCCATTCTAATACGTTGTTCACACATTCGTTGAAAAGCTAGACTGCAGTCAAAACGCTAAAAAAGCTCACGAATATCACAAATTAAGCCTTTCCCAAGAATTCAGATCGATCATGTAAGAGATTTAATTGGATATTAAAGAACTGGACTTTACATAATAGGTACTGATTACCTGTTCTTATGACCATAATATCAACCCTCTCGTGTATGCGAATTCAGCTTCTCACTGCAGGAGATTTGCTTTATTAGGCCAACACATATTTGGGTGTTTCAGGGGTTTCACTTGTACCCTTTTGGTCACGAAACCTTTATCAAAGTATTTAAAAGCATTGTATCAATTGTGGAACGGGTACGAAATGACTCTGCCTGTTTGGTCATTAAGGTTTGCTTATTCGGGGTATACCAGTACGAATAGAGACGCCCAATTTCCAAATTTATTCGGTGTAACTGTGAAAACGATATTTGTCTTAATTGGGCTGAAAAATCTTTCAACTTATGATTACGCTTGTTATACAACATATCAATATTCCCTTTTTAGCGCTTTTCCCAAATATCTCCCCCTTTTGGACGATTTTTCACTCCAATAACGTACACATACAGCTTTTCCTCATTTTGGATTATGTCTACGTTGTCCGGATATACACACGAATTGAATGTCCCAAACACATATATATGCCAGGCGCACTAGATCATCGTTAATACATCCCATCTATATATCGCACGCAATGGAGGGAATGACACCGCCTAACAGCAATTCTCAAACATCCAACGAAAGTCAACCGACATATTCCGTTAATTCTCTTCCTTCGGAAGTCCCCTTCTGTCAATATAAGTCATTATATTGGTCTCCTCAACTCACTCGTCAGTCTATGTATTGTACACCCTGTTGCGACGACGAAGATGATTCGTATCATGTCAACGAATCTGACGAAATGTTTTACACAAATTATCTGACAAAAATAAACACAAATGTAAGAACGGATAACGAAGTAGTCCGTCAGCCATCAAACAACAAGATAGCTGATGAACGTCGCAGACGAAAAAAGAGTGTGTTTGCTTCAAGATTACGGCTAACATCGATTATACTGATGTCAATTGGCTTTGGAAAATCCTCACTCTTTATAGTGCCGTAGTGCATTTAGACTGAGTGAGTATTTTGGATTTTACGACGTTGGCTTATTTTCGTAACTACTATTCGAACTCCGTTTTATGGTATATAGATTACAAAGTAAAGAAGTTCAATGCACAAACATGACACTTTGTGGGTTACCACGCTAGTATGGAAAAACTGCATAGCTTGGGCTGAAATCCTGTAATTAAACATAGCAGAATGTTAATATTCAACATCAAGTAGTTAAAAATCTTACTGGTTGTTCATTTGTTAGGTTGTTTATCTTAACATCATACGTTGCTCTGTTTATATAAAATTATAATAGTTTTACTTTTTTGTTTAACAAATAAAAAATGTTAAATTTTTTTTTCAACATCTGTTTGGGTCGCTTTTCATTAAATTGTACAGTTACCCCAGAATTTCTTGATTATCTGACAGATACCTTCTGTTCGACTGCCAATGTGTTATTTCAAACAGAATTCGAGTATAGGGATAAATAGATTGTATGGCTACTGCCTGGAACGCTGTTACGTACGTACCAATCAATTAAACACAGTCGGGGTAATAAATATGTGTTTGTTTGATCTTATAAAAAAGAATGGTTTGAACAAATTATTGAGCGAACGTTGTCTAAGATTATTTCAAGTTAATCGTTACAATGCAAGCTATTACAGTCAACGTACAATACTGACGTCTGTCGTCCTTTATTTATAAGCATGCCAATTAATTATTCCAGAATTTGTGACTAACATTTAGTTTAAATTATTATTGACATTGATAGTGTTGTATGTCGATTTGGAATTTATGTCCATCGGAATGGAAATGTGTCAGATTGAAATAGTAAAGACAATCAGGTAACAACATTATAAGAGTATTTTATTAACATTACGATATCAACCCTACTGTATATAACCAACTGGATTTGTTATAAATATTATGTTATTTAACATTTGTAAATCTGACGTAAAGAATGAATAATAACCTATATAAGCAATGACAAGTGACTTGTGCCATTACTACTTGTATTACGCCTTATCTTCAAGTGTTTATAAACACTTAAATCTTACCTCATGATACAATAGTATTACACATAGCAATGTATTTAATTAAAATTACATTTCCCGTTCGAACAGCATAATGAAATAGTAATGCATTTTTACACATGACAGCCATGTAGCAAAATACCAAAACATTTTCAATTGTTGGATGGTGACGATGCTAATTTAGCGAATATACAAAATTTCATACTAATACTATTAAACAAGCTCATTAATTAAAAATTTTAGGTGGCGAGAAGTGGGCGGAGTACTGCATTTGCGGCTTATTTAATATTATTGCATCAGGCAACTGACAATACTTTATTTGACAATTTGGAAATACAGTGACTTACAAAACTGGTTCAATGTTTGTAACTATTGAACGTATTGACTCAGAACTCCACAAATATCCATAAATTAAAATAGTCTTGCTTCTTGGCTTTTAATTCATTTTTATTTTATTGACAAAGCCTTAGAACTTTTGTAGTTATGAATTTTAAAGTTGATTAACTCATTGAGTCAGTTTGTAATTCTTAACTAATTTAAACGTTATGTATTTGTAACTCGTAACACAAATTTAAAATCTACCAAAATATATTGCTTACTTTAATCCATCATAAGTCACGCCACAATAGCTATAATGCATGCAAAGTCAAGCCAATATGGACAGCCAAAGAAGCTTAAAGCAACTGTTAGCAGATAACGCTGTCAAACTTACCTGAAAGTTGAGGGATGGTAGCAATATAGACATTAGTGTCATTACATTAAAAGAGGCCGAGTTGAGGACAGCAACCAAGAAGAAAAGTCACGACTTTTGCCAAGACATGTATGGAAACATCTTAACTCTGCAACCAAGTATAGAACCAGACTGTGGAAGATTGAAAGGCCAAGATTAACCATTTAGGGTCAGATGGATGTGAGTGGGTGTGGAAAAGCCTGGTAGCATATTGACAGAACAGCATGCCAACAGTTAAATTTGGTGTTGCGTGACAGCTCAAGCATACTGCATTGTGAGTGCAGAACTTTATACTAATACTAAATAAATGCATTCTTGGTGATAAATTTCCTAATGCTAAACACACTTCTCATACTGCTCAAAATGGTTTGAGGACAATGGTATTGAAATGCTGGACTGCCTGCATGGTCACCAGATTTGAATCCCATTGAATACTTGTTCTTTGATAATTATAATTTTTAAATAATAGAGAAAAAATTTTATAATACCTCCAAGCCATGTGTATGAATACTCAAATGATTATTATTAATAATGTCACATAACATGTTAAATTTAATTGCGTGAACAAATTTGCATTCAGTCCAGGAAAAAATAACGGCAGTCAGCAAAGAAATCTTTGCAGTAAATTTTGAAAATAAAATTTGGGTTTAAAACTGTTGAAAGCACTTGGTTGCATTCCAGTTGATGCATAATATTAATTGTGTATTATATATTATAGAAGAAATAACCTTGCCTTGTTTCAATTAATCGATTGATCTATAATCGAGGTTAAATATGAAATCGGCACATGACTTCTTTCTGCATCCACATTTCGAAGACAAGTCTCATCGAAACAACTTCCGTATCCACTGCATCAACACACTTCTTTATTTATCTATCTACAATCTACGAATTCAACCTTCTATTACTACTCACGTAAAACCGGATTTTTGGTGCTAAAAATAACCGATGACTTGAAATTATAAGATGGAGTGCGAAAAGGTTCGAAGGGTTGAACTGTATATTAATGACTAAAATGCAAAATAAGAAAGGCATTAAAACGCTACAAGTTCGAAGAAATTTCGCCTTGTAGACAATTAGGGATATTCGGGGTCAAACGTGTGCAATTTGGAGACATTGCTAGCAAGAACAAATTCACGTAAACTGGTAAACCACCAACTAAGAAAGATAAATTACCAGTGGGAAAAAAGGTTCGAATAAGTGTTTACTCACAAGTGTCGTGTAACGTTGCTCTCCCAGACATACTAGAGCTAATAACTTTCTTGAGCCAGTTGTCTTATCCAAAACCCGTTTTTGACTATAATGAATATTAAGATACAATTGCTTGCTTTTACAGTTAATGAGAATTTAACATCCAGAGAAACAATTTTCTCACAGAAACATTTAGATTTAAAAATTAAATTTTAAACAGTTTTCTTACTAGTCTTGATAATAACAACGTAGGCACAAAAGGTAACGTTGACAAAAGGAGATTGAGTAGAGTTATCCAAAGTTGTATAATCTTTGTTTAAGCTATTATTTTAAATTAAAATTGTTGCTATTAATGATGCAGAAGTTAATTCCTATATTTAAACAATGAGTATTGTCTATTTAAAAAAAATTCTTTCTTTACTTTTATTAATGAAAAAATATTTTTAAAATAGGAGAACCTAGAAGACTCAATTTTTTCTGCTTTACAAATTTTAGTAGCGCCCAAAAACTCTATTCCTATGCCACTTTTATATAAAAAACCAAACAGTTAAAATAATATTGTTTTGAAAAACTGTCCTAAATTATGAGTTGCTTCCGTGTCAGCAACAATAATTAAAATATATATATAGTATGAATTAATGTAAGGTAATTCTCAAACTTGAGTAAGAAGAAGGTACTTAAACAAAGTCTAATACTAATAGCAACTGTGCAAAAAGCAAAAGGACCAAGGCGCTCAAGTATACCTCTGTAGAAAGCTCGATGCAATTATAAACACAGTCAAGTTTTTGTTTAATTTTTTTTAGTAAACGTGGTTTAAAATTAATTATTTTATTAATCAGAATTTGAACAAAACGAACAAAGATCCGAAAATGAATCTCACTATAATTATACATAGTGGAATATAAAACACACAAGCAAGCCAAGAACAGCATAACAGATAATGATACCCGACACTCTCGGCTATCTCTAAACTCAATGTCCAGGTTTCATTATTATAAAAAGATACACGGGAATGATATTTAAATTTTCCAGGCGTGGTCGCCTTCATAAGTAATAGCGCGTATATTTATTTTATCTAGTTATATTATAAATGCGCAGATTAGAAATACACGTAGCATACCAAATTGCAAAGTATTTTAGGACTAAACCTACATATATTAGTATTACTAACAACAAACAACCTATGCTCAAATTTAACAAAAATTATTTTGTTATCTTAATTAATAAGTTGAGCCAGCTCTATTATTATACGTTAATTTGTATTCGCCCAAGTATAAACTTGCAAAATAAGGTTACAAAACAAGTTGTTATACATATTAATAAATAGCTATTTGAGAATTATTAATTAATATAACATATTGCAAAATTTTTTTAAAAAAAAAGGTTGCAAAACAAGTGACATACTTTTTTAAAAGTAATCAATTATTACTAAAGCTATTAAGACATTTCGTATGCTATTAATTAATTGGCAAATGAGTAGAATGCAAATTCAAATTTTGACAAAGTTTGATTAACTTCTTTATAAGTCACGCGGTTCAATTATATTTACTTTATTTATTTATCATTAATTAAATAAAATTTTTTATAGGGTCTTCTTTTTTAAGATAGAGATACAATCTGCATAGATTGTTGGCGTATTTATATACAATTCTGCACCATTAACAGCCAACGTAAACCCAACTAGACTTGGGGGTGCATATACGATATTAAAGTCTCGTCCACGAAAAGATTGCTATTCTTTTTGTGGTTCACAAGCTTGATTAAAACCGGTATATTATACGCATGACCAATTCATTGCACGAGTCGTTCAGATACGAAAGAAATACCCCTTAAAAATTACATTCAAACAAATTTCATGCATTATCTGCATTAAACACCTGACATAACATTGGGAATTAATGTCAGATGATAAAATACCATGTTCCATATAAGTATATGGTCCATTAATTGACAACTATATGCAGCTATTATTAATTGGTCACCTAATTTGATACTGCTGGTATATGGTTTTATTATTTGAGTCAAATCATAAAAAATACGGATACATTTGTAGAGAAGATTATTTAATTTTGATAGAAAATAAATTTATTCTGTAACTAATAATTGGGTTCCGTCGTCTTCGAAGCAACCATGAAAGTAATGTTTGTATTTGTTATTGCCTGTGCATGATGCAACATAATGCAAATATTCCGATTATATACTATGTGATTATTTCACGCGTGTCTGTTTTATGAACGTGCTATCGTGTGATTCGCTTGCCCCATAACATGAACAGGTTAGAAAGATGAATTGTTGTTACTTATTTAGGCAATTTGTTGGAAACATTATATGGGTGCCAAACATACATGCAAAAACATTGTTATTTACGGATTCTACAGAAATCGAGCCAATTAAAAGTATGGTATTAATTATATAATAAAGGAAATTTTTGAAAGGTCGCTTCATGATGACCAATATTTATTATTATTATTTATTAGATGCAATACATACCGCAATAAAAGGCCGGAACCTAGTAAAATATAAATAAATGGATCGTCCCGTATTAGTTGCTAACTTTATTGAAAAGCATCCTTATCCTACTTGTTGTAAAGCTAGCCTCATTTCACATCCACAATGCCGCCAACACGAACACAGAGCAAAAATAAATCATTTTCTCCGAACAAATCCACAGTAGTAGACTTTGTTACAGGGTTTATTCTAATCAACCATTTAGGTAAACTATTAAAAAAGTGTGCCATACCTTCAATAGAGGAATTACGTCAAAGGTGCAAGAAAAAAACTAGACAATATTCAGCTTTTATGGTCTTCCGATGTATTCTGTCACCTAATTTTAAGCTCAAATATGGAGAAGCTAGCATATTTTATGGAAAGCTATGGTCCAAAGTAACACCAACTTTGAAGGCGGAAATGACTTGTTTGAGCGAAACAGTAAAGTCGAAATTGAAAGAAAACATTGTGTTTAAACATTATAATCAGGATGGTAAAAGCAGCACGGATGATAGTATGGCGGATAGCACTACTGATGCAAACAGCATAACTACGGATGAGGCTTCTAGTATCGAGAGAGAATTTTCTAATGATTCCAATACTTTCGCCGGTGACGCCAGCAATGAGTACGTTGATACGCACTTCATTGATCATACAAACCCCCCCCCTTTACCCCTTTGATTATTATCCGATTCCTGATTGTGAAAACGAGCACACGTACATAAACCCAAACGCTGTAGTCGCTGACACACATAACTTTCACGAGTTTACTCCTAATTATAACGATGATACTATTGTCGGAAACGGTCCTGCTATTTATATTGATTTTTGTAATAATGGTTATGGTGTTAATGGAAGTGTTGCCTACAATAATAATTTCACCCAATATAGTAGCAGTGGTTGTAGTAGTATTTGCAGTTTTGAGACTAATTACTCACAGCCGAATGTGAATCATTGACTTGCTGGGCTAGTATATCTCAGTCATTCGAAAATAACACAATCCAGATACGTTCAATGTTATAGTGGTCAATATATTGATCCTCGTCTCTTGTATGCCATGAACAAACATTTAACGTGTACTCCGCAAAGTAGTTTGTTTTTTGTAAGATTTAAAATTTACTTCTAATATGCTAAGGTATTAGGTATATGATATAGAGTATTATATGATATAGAGATTATAATGTAATACTAAGAATATGTAGTAATAAATAATACTTATCACAAATATCATCCCCCTTATCCTTTGCCGTATTCAACGGCGTTTGAAAGGACTTATGCACGCAATCGACGGATGGCATTACTCGCATGCCATTCAAAAACTTCCCAAAATATTATGTCTGTGACACTCTTAAAGGCAATAAAACAATGATGTTGTTGTACGATAACAAATTGATCCAATATTACCCGGCCCGCATCATCAATAGTCTTATT
Source organism: Paraglomus brasilianum (assembly GCA_910592345.1). Classification (NCBI taxonomy): domain Eukaryota; kingdom Fungi; phylum Glomeromycota; class Glomeromycetes; order Paraglomerales; family Paraglomeraceae; genus Paraglomus; species Paraglomus brasilianum. The sequence goes on from CAJVPI010000267.1 coordinate 15,619, forward strand.
ATTACATAAAGGCTGCGTTTGTTAGACATTGTATCAAAAACGCGATGCAAATATATAATACTTTCTGAAGCCTTTTTGAATACACATACCCGACCATTACAATTACTTAGCAATTTCTGTTCAGAGCATCAATTCAAGACAAAATATTGCGTTTGGCGGACATTTTAGAAACAATGTTCAGCTGTTGTTTGTTTGATGTAGTCTCCGGTTTCAAATTGGCTAATTATATATTTTAATTGAAAGGAAACAAAAGTTATACACAGATACTGTGGAGAACTGGTGAAACATGACGCTCGGACACAACTTACGTATTGGTCACTCAATGTCGCATATTATTAATTGGCTATAGGAAGATTGTTTATGAAAATTCGATTATTTGCTATAATTTAAATATTGTCTAGTCCTTTAGATAGTGTATTATATCTCCCTTGGAATAACATTTAATAATCTCGCCGACTACAAACTATCTAATAAATTGGTCTCACCTAAAATTGATTTAATGGATACTAATTTAACAAAAGGCGAACATAAGCGAGAGAAACCTTTTATTTGATCTTAGTAGATGTTGTAATGATGCCGGAACGAAAATGACTGTATTTGGGTCATATGTTCTATAAAACTTGCTTATCACCATGGTGGTGCGTAAATGACTTTCCTTTGTTGCGGAGTTTTTTCCTATACTTCCGCAGCTACACGAACTTTATTCACTCCGGATTATTGTTACAATCCATCCGAATGCATTATTCTTGATTGAATCCTGTTAAAATGTAGTCATGCGGATACTAAAACACTAGCAAAAATGATCATCTGACAATCGTGGCTCTGGTACCATGTCACATGGCTCAACCAACTTGTTATCACTGTCTTACAATAATGAACCTTCGGAGTTGCAGCGAAAGCTTTCTTTATTTGTAATATGAATTCTAGGGGAAAAAATTACATGCGACTAAAATAAAGGGGGAGATGAAAAAAAAATATATCGAAATAAAGCAAGAGATACCAATAATTACATAAAAGAAAACAGAAATAAACAAGTAAACAAAAAAAAAAACAAAATAGAAAGAAGAAGTAAGAATTAATGTTCTATTTACAAGGTGCAGATGTTCTATTTCTACAAAAAAAATACTTCTCAGAGAGCAGAAGTAACTCTAATAAGCGTGTTGTATATTGAAGTACCAATTACCGAATAAAATTAATATTACAATATTTTACATTAATTACATTGGAAGTCGGGTACCAAAATTATAATAATAAGTAAATATATATCTAATTTATATGCCCAGACACCATCCCTCAAACACCCATATCAAATTACACCTATGTATATTATAACCTGCTCATCAATCCTGCGATGACTAAAGCGCATACTCTCTCCACTCGACGCCTTGGTCGGAGTCAACTACTATATCATATTCCGTAGTCGCAGAAAGCGGTTCCATGGGCATAGGCCCGCTGTAATCCACAATGCCTTCATTTGATTGTGTATAATAAGGTATATTTGCATCAGGAGTATTCTGAACAATTGGCACAGCCAAATATTGTTCAGGATAAGGGTCCTGTTGTTGTTGTTGTAGTTGTTGTAGTTGTTGTAGTTGTTGCAATGTATGCACGTCAATGGTGAAACAGAAGTTTGGTATTTCTGCCTGAAGGAATTCGTATGTATCATACGAATATGAAACACTATTATTGTTGGTTGGCTGGTTTTCAGAAAAAGTGAAAACAGAAACGGATCCAGTTGGAGTAATTTCAGTTGCAGCGGTTGTGGATGCGACAACGTCTCTAGCTTTAGTTTTGACTTCCGATCCAACATTAGCTTCGCTGTTGTTGCTGTTGCTTTCAACAGCGCAGGTTTCGCTTTTACCCTTGCTTTCGCCTACCCAGATTAGAGGAACTTCTCTTTTGAATTTGTCGTGCGTTTCTTTCGCTAACTTGGAGAATCTGTCTTTTACTTCTTTTCCAGCATTGTCCCATATCTCCTTGCTAAGTTTAGAGATTACCCCACGTTGTCTCTTTATTGTAGGGTCTTCAGAAATACGCGCATTAAAAAAGGTGCGGAACAACAAATACGCTCCATGCACACAAGTCTGGCCATTTTTACGCGGATTATTGAGATGTTGGTGGATATCTGATATGGTAGGAACTTGAAAGGCAATGTCGATTTTTTCCCCTCCGACTGTGCCACGTACGAGAACATGTTCGTACGAACAATCGTAGCGGCGAATAAGAATTGTTTCGAGCAAGCTGGGCTGCTGCTCGCAAGATGTCTTTCTTTTTTTGCTGGGCTGCTTTCTTTTTTTATTGGGCTGCTGCTCGTAAGGTGTCTTTGTTATTTTGCTAGGCTGCTGCTCCTCAGGTGTCTTTGTTTTTTTGCTACGCTTTTTTCTTGGTTGCGTGCTCGAGGTCATTTAATCGGAGGGGAGGGAGTATGACGAGAAAGAATATGAAGACGAACGAGAACGATCAAGGAATATGTATAATCTGAATGGTAAGGAGTAATCGGGATATGATGAGAAGAAATTCTAAAGGTGATTGGAACCGAGAAAAATAGTTTGAATGATTGAGCGGATGGTGGAGCAAAACTTTATATAATACAGGTATTGGTGCTTCTTTAAAGCGTGATTATATTACAATTGATCAAGAAATGTTGATGATGCGTTGATGATAGGTATTAATGAAGTTTAAGAGTATGTGGAATGAACAGTACGATTGAAATTATTAAGGGTAATATTATGATGTGTTAAAGGAAATTATAGGTTAATAGATGATGATAAATCTGGGGTTGATAATAAAGAATGATTTGATAGACTATGCTTATAATATGTTTGAATAGATGAAAATCTTGTCAAGTTCGTGGTTAGGGCATATTTTGACGAATTGATGCAGGATAACTTCTTTTATGTAATGTATAGAAATCTCAAAACCTGTTACAGATCCTGTTTGGTGTGACAAACGAGGGGGTGAATGATAGATAATGATATGTTTATCGGATAATTGTTATAAGTGTTATTAATTTAATAAACTTAAAATTTTGTTTTATATAGTTTATTAAATACCAGAATTTATTAAAGTAATGTCATGTGGACATCTATTTTGGGCTGCCGCAGTATTAGAATTTCCTCAACTACCAAATATAGAAATATGTAGTTTACAGCTCATGGAAAAATTCGGGATTGATAACAGTCTTCTATTGGGTGAAATCCAAGGGATGCCGAACAATAAACACCTATCAACAATAACATTGGCCAAGGTTGTTTTTATTTGTTTTTTTTTTTCCCTCAAAATTTGATCATTCATTTACATGTAACCAAATATAAAGTCTCTTTCTTATCATGCTAACGTTCAAGCGAGAGAGAAGAATTCGCTTGCGGTTTGTTTTGTTTGTAAGATACATGTGCACCGCCATTCGAGCCACTCATAATCGTTATCTCATAAGATAATCTTATCACACGTTGCACCACATGCCAATGGGCTTTTTTAGTAAATGCCCCGGAAAAACGTCCTGGTATCCAGGCGACCACTCTCGCTTGGGTCTTCTCAGAACACCACTCAGGTGATCTTGGCCCCCTTTTCTCATGTTGCAAACTTCTCGCACGAATAGGATATGTCCGTACAGCTTATCAGTCCTCAATAGGAAGAGAAAGGGCCAGAGAGACGAGTTGGAAAAGAAACTTATGGATATGCATATAGCATCAAAGAACTTGTTCGCTAGCCAATTCTTATAATATGATCGACCATTTAATGATTGCGTTTGTTTTGTATTAAAAAATCTCACGTCAAAAATCACGTATTACTTTTTTTTACCATTTTCATGGTCATCACCTCAACCGCACACGGAAAACTAAGTCCCAATCCCCGGTGCATCACTGCCTTTTATCCTTTCCTCTTTTTTCTTCATCTACCCGTTGTGACCCATTTCAATACAGTGAATTCCCTCATTTTCCCATATTTTCAAACATTCTTCTCGCACATACTATTGGATATATTTGGTAATATTTCCTGAATATCACACCCAATTATACGCCATCAGATGCTGGCGCATAAGTCGTATGAGGCAGTATGTTAATCAATCACAAGGGAGCCTCATATAACTGCACGAGTTGCAGCCACGAAATAACAAAGCACTTTACAGTTATTTAGTTGAGATCTAAGACTTTTGTTGATTCTCATTGCATTATTTGATTAAACCCAGCTTAGACAAAATGATTGTATTAAAGACACACGTAAGACTTGCCCTGCATAGAAGGCATGGATTTGAAGAAAGACAAATGCTTGAAGGAGAGGTGAGCGAATGGAAAGGGAAAATTAAGAGAATCGAAAAGTGATAGTGGAGGTGGGATTCCCTTGGACAAGGGATTAGTCGGAAAGATTAGATTATTGAGAGTACAGGCAACTAGACGCCTTTACCAATATATAGCATTGATAATCGTAATATAACCTAAGTGCAATTAGTTTATTGACTAACGTTTATTTCAATCTTCGTCACCAGATAGGCGAAGCATCAAAAGACACTGACTGCGATTCGGCCATTTCTCACTCTACCCCAATGTTTACAGAAGAAATAATCTCATCCTCAGATCAAGATACAAAAGAGTCTGCTGATGGCGAACACCCAGCCGATGAACAACGCGCAATACAGTTAATTTCTGGCCTAAAAGGAACACTTCCTAATCCGATCAGTTTATTAAAGATAAAGGCAATCATTGAAGACCCTAAATCAAACTTATCAGAGGGTGTTTTAACTCAAGCATTGATCGTGCTGACGGACAATATTAGATATAAGAAACTAACGACAAAATCAGCATTTATATGTGAGTTACACCTGAGGACGATAGTTTCGGTGCTCGAGACTATCCGCAAAATGCAAGAAACACTGGGCAATCTTTCACCTCTATGGTTCGATTTATTAAATAGACTATTTGTTTCACCTCAGCTTTCAATATTTAAACTGTTTCAAAGACGTCGCTTGGTATCTACACATTTCTCCAAGCATCACTTCTACAACATCCAATTACTAGTAGACTATGCGCATCAGATAATATATTGCTTGGCCAAACGCAAATGCCAAAATTCAGCGAGCGGGAGTTTGGCCAGAGGTATCGCCAATGTTCTGGATTATGGTAACTTCCCAGGGTTGTTTCCGAATGCTGGATATAATACGGAGATTAAGCATTTATGGGATGCTTTGAGCGTCAAGTATGCGAAGGAGAACAAAGTGACGAAATGGTATCTCACCGTGGGTAGATTAAGGGAGATGCATAGTTCACTAATGACATGGCAGATGGGAGATGGGATGAAACGTAATCCACCAACCTTGCAAAAGTATGCCGAGTTACAACTTATTGAAATACTATGGCTGTACTCTGATATCAATTCAATATGTTCTTCGTCCTCCTCGCCCTCTTATACTCCTGCAAAAGCTCAACCTCATAGACCAGGCAGACTTACCCGTAAACGCTCGCTGAAATCCCGAGATGTGATAACAGTGAATGTTTTGGACATTGCGTTGAGCCTCGTCCGCTCCAGTGATGAAATCGTATCCCTGGCATGTTGTTATCTAATTGCTATAGAGGTGTTGAAAAAGAGTGGTTGTGATTATGTCGTTTTTAAGGCACTGGAAGTGTTGTCGACACTTGAGAAAAGAGACGGCTTGACATTTGCAAGTATCGGAGAGGGTTTAGCTCAAATATCACCGGTTTTGGGAAGAATGTCGGATAGGAAAAGGCAATTGATTTCCAAATCTGTGCGGAAAAGACGAAAGATGCACTCGAAATTAATGCCTCTCACGCCATTGACAGTACGGCCTGCCTCCTCATCTCAGATACCACCACCATCCCTTCCTCCGCGTCAACTCACTCGGACGCTGCTCGAGTTAATCTCGTCCGAACTCACTTGTCCGGTGAATCTCGAATTTACCGGTGATTGGTGTGTCTTGGCATGCGGACATGCTATTAGTTCTGCGGCATTAGAAAATTGGCGGGAATCGAAGCGTGCGAGTTTTGACCCTGTTACATGTCATTTATGTCGAAGAGAGGTCAAGGAAGATGATGTTTCGGATTTTAGGTTACATGCAGTGTACAAAGGGGTGTGTAGGATGTTGGGTGAGTGTGAGAACTTGGGTGATTCCAGCAATGTCGATAGCATAGAAAGTACCAATGGTACTTCCTACGATAATGAAAATGACAATAGTGGCAAAGACAAGAGTAGTGGTCATGAAGCCATTAGCGACGCCAAGATTAATCCAGGAAATACACAAACTCGAATCAAGAAATCCAAACATCCGGCTCAAAGAAACGGCATTCGTTCATTCAAAAATCGATGTTATGCTGAAGCCGCGAAATGCTTTACACAAGTTCTTCAATATTATCCGACCAGCTATACCGCCTTATGCGACCGGGCTAACGCTTATAAATCTATACCTGAATACCAGAAAGCTATTTCCGATGCAACGACGGCTATCCGTTTGAATCCTCTAAAGCCTCGCGCATGGCGTCTTCGTGGATATATAGAGGGTCTTCGTGATCATTACACCACTGCTTTTATCGAACTCGGAATTGCACTTCAGCTCGATCCGAACAATGCAATAGCTCTCATTGGTCGGGGTAATCTTTTCCGATGGTTAGATCAATATGAACAGGCTATGGTCGATCTGAATAAGGGACTCGAGTTTGAGCCGGATAATCCATTTGGATTGGAATTTCGTGGAGATGTGTATAGATTGCTTGAGAGGTTTGAAGAAGCGTTGGAGGATTTGAATAGAGCGCTAGAGTTGAGAGAGCCACATGACAGGACTTTTGCGTTGGCTAGCAGGGGAGCGGCATATTTTAGATTAGAGAGATTCGATGAGGCATTAAGTGATCTAAATAGCGCATTGAGTTTGGATCCCATGGACGATTTTGCTCGAGTAACTAGGGTGAAGGTGTATATGGCGATGAATAGACAGGACGAGGCGAGAAAGGAGCTAGAGAGATTATACGAGGATGGTTCTGCAAGCCGGCAGTGATGATCGTGAATTATGTGGGGTGTATTATATAGAATTTGATTTATTGTTTATGCCTCGTGTATTTATGAACAATAAAGATGTACATTATGATCTGTGCCAGGTATAAATCGGGTTGATATCATTTGACATCATCTGGTAAAAGAAGTTTAGCGTATTCGTAACATTAACTGGAAAACGCAGACATTGTTTATTATCAATTAGGTATAACTCCACGGCGAATCAGGAGGCCGTAAGTTGACGGCAGGTCCCGAGTCGAACAAAACAAGGCCATAACCGTGTCAAATCAGTGTCTGCTATTCTACCGAAAGAAGATCCCAGAAATAAAGACACCAGATCCGATCCCAGTCTCGATTGTGGTCTCTCCCGGAGTGCCTGTAGAACAAGGTGTTTGCATTTTTATATTATGTATTTAACCTTGCACCGGCAGATCAATGGGTTAATTTCGTAGAGGTTCGTACCCTAATTATATGATAGTGGACCTTGTTCATCCGGCAACTCGTATTGGTATATCAGTCGAATCAAATATTAATACTAATCTCTTCGTTAATTTCATAGAGGTGCCTTCGGAAGTGATCGGCAAATTTTTCGGAAAAGACACTCGCTTCATGCGACTGCCTAATACTACATTTACGAGATACTAATTGGCAAGAATTCACTTATTATTATGACAACAGGATTTAAACTGTATAATTATTACAGTATTAATATTAATTGAAAAAGAATTCGGAACTTGGACAGTGCGACAAGGAATAGGATAACGTGACGCATTGTTATTTTGCGGCCATTATATACGATAATAATGAGATTTTCGAAAGGGAATATATTACTAGTTTTATTGATTGATCAAAGACTCGTTACATAATATAGTATCCTCTTATTTCTTAAGAGGGCATTAGCACCTCGGCATGGTAATTAGAAATAACGCATGTCTATGCCATCTCTGTTAAAATACAGAACGTAAACGACATGACATGAAAAATGATAGATACAGCACGTAATGTCGTACCTTCTTATAAATACTGAATCTTCACTGTAGACATAACATGCGTTATTGATAATAATAAATCAGGCTTTTGATTGACGATACCTAGATATAAGGCTAATGTCTCTTACAGTAATGCCGTAAGCTTGTTTGTATTATTGATACTAATAGTTTTGAGACATAATCAATTATTGTTAGTTTGATAGCGTTATTATTATATTAACGTATATTATCATTAGTGACATTTGTTCTATGTATTTTGTCAATTAAAGATTATTACGACTTGGATAAATATGCATAAGGTCGATCAACGTGTAACATCAAACATACTGGGACCTTGAGCAGATCAGTTTTTACCGTATTTTTGAAGAAATAATTAATACAGACTGTATAAGTATGTAGACAGTCGGGAGTTTACCAACATTATTGCATTATCCTATTTTGATGTTTGACGGAAATGGGGAACCGTTTTAATGAGCTGATACGAAAGCTATGCAGAGAATTGCGCCTACATGTAAATTCGTTCGGATAAGGATAAGAGGTAGTGTGTGATAAGGAGGAGAAGCATATGTTGAGAGATGGACGATTCGTACATGTGGAATTTTGTGTTCTTTATTAGGCACACCAAAGCTGAACGCTACTTTACGTGTTGCTACTACGTAACAATTGTGTTGCACGACTCACGTCCGAGTCCGCAACGATTTCATTTAGTACAAAGAATAAATCTGAGCATGTAGATAAGGAGAGACTAGATACCAGTAAAAACCTAAATCTACTTCTTTATTCTCTAGAATTGGGTGCTAAGGACATCATGATATGATGCGCTTGAGGCTAATAATCGATCTCAAATAATGCTGGAAAACTAAATCTCTTTCAGTGAGAAGACGCAGTGAACGGAGTTTTCGGAGTGGGTACTAAACTGGACCATCAATAGGGTCCTGAGTATGTATATGATGTCTTACATACAATATATGGCGCTTGCAGCCATCGCTTAATCTTCAGAGACTAAGATCCTTATCGTTTATACTGATCGATTTAGGGTACACTTGATTCTTTCTTTGGTCATAAAGACTGTAAGTAGACTCGTACGCTGTTCAATTGTTTTGTAATACATCCTGGCAACAGTTCATCGCCTGCCATAGCGATCACACGGCAACAGAAATGGCACAAACCAGCACACTCTGCTATCTCATTGATTCGTACATGTGATTTATTATGTAAGATCAGAGGAGATTGATGACTGGGGATATGCACATTTTTTTATAGAATCCAGGGAGTATAGTGGGCATTATGATGGTATCAATGATCGATGACGAGCTACATACTCACTATTCTGCTACAAATGACGTGTTGGTTTGTAGAATGTTGAATGTATGCATTTGTGGATACTTTGTATTCTTATTTCTGCTCCCTATTTGTATGGAATCTCTTCATGAATATCTTCGTTTTCGGCGCCGATTGATTCCTAGCAATAATAACTCTTGCTGCTGGTGTCTACTATGTTGGTTTTATCTCTTGCATAATGGTGGATGCCGTCTCAGCAAACGATAATCACTGTCTTCGGGGAATGCCTTCTGCCAAACATTGCAATGTCGAAGAAATCTCCAACGGAAAACAGCCAATAAGATAACAAATAAAGGATGATCACAAGTATCGGATGTCCAATCATCGTGAGCACATATGGCCATTCCTGATCGAAAAGCGAAAAATCGAAAATCATATTTAATAGAATATGGTGATAAGACGAATAAGGGATTATATTGATTGAGGAAGTGACATTTGCATGCCTGACCATTGCGTAACAATTTAATTATTAACACATTTTTAAAGTTAACATTAAATATATTTCCCAAGACCGTGAGAAATTAATCCACATAAATTTTATCCAGCGAAAAAAAAAATAACATTAAAATTCATCAATTACAGTAGCGCACGAAAAAACAAATATTAATATGGAAATTCTAACCAACCCTTGCGTTTTCTTGGAATCGGTTTTTGACAGCCATTTCTATAAATATATAATATTATGTAATGGACAAACAATGGAACAGTTATGGTTGACGGAATGTTTACCGAATTACATAAGCTTATGAATGGATTATGGCGTAAAACGTGTCTTAAATCGCGTTAATGAGAAAGATTTTTTTGACAACGCATTCCTTTGGGAAACCAATTGCACTTATTTTAAATATTTAATCAACAATGGCCATATCAACATATTAAAGAATGTTTTTTGTTGACAAAGGTAACTAACATGACATAATAGAAAGCTTAATAGCAAAAATAAGTTTCTTGTGAACAAACAAATAAAACGAATGGAAATTTTTTAACCAAAGAAGCTATAATTCTTTAGTCAGGCAATGTTCCCATACTTGAAACTTGCTAGAAAAAGTTTAATATTTTGTTTTTTCAGTTGTCTAAGAAGAACAGTCGTACGTTTCTCAGCAGGTTGGTACAATTATTGACATTACAGACTTGCGTTAATAGCAAGACTATTTAATCTGTTGTGACAAAGACTACGTATTACAATAACAGTCGTCCGATGAAACGAAATTCAATCTCACTGAAATAGATTCACAAAGCAGTCCCATTCCGCCGGCTTTGGATGCGATAATGTGCCCATCTTTTACAATTATTTCTCTGAAGCAAACGCTCTCTAACCCTAACGCAGAAGCGAAGTCAATCGTTGGGCGCGATTGGTGAGATAAATGCAATCACCAGGCAATATACACATCTGGCAAACTAAGACTCGAACACATGTTCCTGCTGCAAATTTTCCCGTTAGCCTCTGACACCAAAAAAACCTTCTCAAGATAATAGTTGTCTCGCTCTGTTAGTTACAGGAAAAGTCAATGGCAACAATCCAACAATCCACATCAAAGTCATTTCATCATCGCGCATGAATCTGCTAATTTATTAGCACGCTATAAAATTGTTTTTCCAGGTCATAGAAAATCTTCCCAGTCATGAATCAGTTAAAGTCGCACTAAATCTAGTTCAGAGGTTTTATTTATAATTTCGTTCGAAGTTAAACCGCAGACAAACTTGCTTCACAGATAACGCCCATTTTGCTAAAAGCAATAATAATTTGTCAATAACGTACAAAATAGTTTACTTGATATGGTTAATTAAAAAACGATCAACAATAATTTCTATAGAGCGATTGTACTGAAGAAATATTTCTGCTTTGATTGATCTTGTAATATCCAACAAATGTTGACAAATCAACCCTGCAACTCCATTATTTGGCTAAATTTCGTGATTGGCGGGCAATATGCTTGCGTTCAGCCCTACGAGTGCAAGTCCTAAAAATAGTTCCGTATCACATTTCTAGGCGGGCGCAACTCAACGGAACCCTTCTGTTTATGACAAATAAGCTTATGCACATGAACACAATACTCTCCCTGTTTAAAACCGAGTCGCACAAAGAAGCATGAAACCAATCTGTTACAGGTTAGTCGTAGTTTTTCAATAAAGGCCAGTTTGTGATTGGAGGAGTGAAAAGATAAAGAACGGTTTCTTTGATGAAAGTCAAGTGATGCTAGCATCAGAAACCTACAAACATCAAGGCTTATTTACCAATAATGCATCGCTTCATTGTCGCAATCATTTGCCCTTATCGATGAAAGCCAAACATGGCTTAGAAGGCATCAAATTCCTCCGCATGCTAACGGATGCCAATTTACCAAGCTGCTTGCTGACATTGAATGGCTTGATTTTGAGCAAAATCTACTTACTGTATGTAGAAGAGAAGAAGGTACAGATTGATCGTGGCCTGCACAATAAGGATAGGCAACGATTGGTCATATCAGAAGGTCTTCCGCGTGCGCTAATAATCATCTATGATACTGAAAAGGCAACCAAAGACTTTGGCAAATGGCGTAAACTCACCATGATCAAGCCCGCATTCCTTTGTGATAATTATTGATAAGCGCATATTGTTTTCCTTTTGTTTCCTACATGCGAACAATAATATTATTACAAAAGGGATTTTTGGTATGTCTAAATGCAGTGCCAGAAACGTCGCATGTGTTACGATCACATCGCCCGAACAAGGACATTTATATGTACCCTGACACCTTTTCTTCCATATATACATGGATGTGCAACGGCCGAGGATAAAAATAGCAATAAGGAAGGGGCATGCTTAATATACAATTTTGTGTTGTCGCACATAAAATTCATAGCCGACTTTTCAATTATAAAAGAGCTTCCCTTGCCAACACATTATCTCCATCAACCACTTTCTTTTGACAAGAAGAAGAAGAAGAAGCTGCGCTTCTATCCATCCAACGCAAATAAACCAACATACAAACAACCCATTCTCTATCTGTTTGCTAGTCAAACTAATCTCCCGCCCTTGATTCTAATTTCAATCACTAATACCATACCTACCAATCGTTATCAAATATGTCTTCAAAAACTCTATTTGCTTTGACCGTCCTCGCACTCTTCTTCCTCTCATCTGTCTCTGCCCATGGACACATGACCGATCCCCCAATTCGCATTTTCCCTGGAGATCAAAACAACGGATTAACTCTCACTCGAGGTCCAACAAAAGTCAGTCCATGCTCGGGATTGCCAGCCGGTCCAGTACAGTCAACATTTGCCGCTGGTCAGAACATCAACATCCAATGGGAAATCGGCGCCGCTCATAAGGGACAATGCTTTGTTGAATTATCGACCGATGGAGAGAAGACCTTTAATTTGGTGCAAGAATTACCCAACTGTGCCGACGTTGCAGGACCCAATTTCCAGGCCTCTGTTAAGTTGCCAAACACGCCTTGCGACAATTGCGTGCTCAGATGGAGATGGGTAGCTACATTGACCAATGAGCTATATTTGAACTGTGCCGATATTAAGATTACTGGTGCTGGCGCAAAGAAAAACCGAAGAGCTAATAAGCGAAGATTGAGCGCATCGGAGAAATTTATGGCAAAGGAAATTAGAGATTTTTATGATGAGATTGACATGTGAGAATTGCTGTTTGTAAATTTTTGAGATATTAATTTATTTCGAGATAGTTGGCTATTTTGCTTTTCACAGGCAGAGCCTCGGGATTTGCTCTGCAAACATGTAGCTTCTTCTTCATTTTCACTGTAAATATCAGAGTTCTTTATCTGATACAATAATTTAATATATATAAAAAAAAATAGAGACCATGATTGGAGGCATTTGAAGTTTAATCGTAGTAAGACTCGAAATGTAAAATTCAAATAAAAAAAGCTCACCCAATCTAAAACATATGCGTGATATCCCATCACATGACTGGCTGTTTAGTATGCGTCATCATACATCACAAAAATTCTCTCATCGGGATTCCGTTAAAGATTCCCACGTTCTCTTTTCTCACCATTAAACTGTCACACATTCATGCTTGCTTCGATTCCCATCTATCAACAGTGCACTAAACTATATTTATACAAATGATCTTTCCCTCGCCTATTCTTGTCTCTCATGAGTTTCTTATTTCCCATACGTGCCCTCCTTAATTTGATATAGCTGCAAAGTTTATGTGTGGAAAACGTCAAGGAAGAGAAAAAACAACAAACAATCGAGAGAACAAGGACGAAGATTACAGATTTGGAGATTTTAATGATTATTTATGTATGTATTTTTCCGAGGCTTTGCCGTGCTATGAAAATATCTCCGAGTAGTATTTGTATAGTGTGTAAACAATTCTGTCTTTAACTTACTGTATTCTTAAAATATAAAATCTTATTACTATGTTATCATACTACGCAATCGAATGCGTCTAACCATATGTTATATACTATACAATCATATTAATACCCTTATCTGCTTAGTGCGAATTATTGAGCTATTAGTGCTGTATCTTAACAAATTTAATACCATAAAGCAAATGTGGCGTCTTGTGCAACCGCGTCAAATGTAGAGTTAAAAAATTGCAATAACCATGGGATGAGAAAAAAAAGAAAAAGAAAAAGAAGAAAGAAACCAAGCAAGGGAAAACTAACCGACAGACCACAAACACAAGCAAATTGTTCCATTCTATACAACAAAATGTCCGTTGTTATCTATCCCGTTTCCCCGGCTATCAAACTTTAATTTCTATTGCGATTTCCAGATCAAGGATAAAATTTCCAGTCATAATTATTCACTGGTCTCCTCATCAACCTTATCAGACGCACTATAACACATCGAGGCCGAGTCGCTGTATGGGATGGAGGACGTCGGAGAGAGAGATGACGGCGGGACTGTGTTGAGATAAAATACCGAGGATGAGATGGCCGCGAAAGACAGCGAAGCGTCAGGTGGTATGTTCGATGGATAATCTGGCATGTTGTAGTTGTTGTAAGAATACGGATAGCAGCCAGAGGAAATATCGAATGATTGATACACGAGTGGTTGCGTGCTGCTGAATTTGTTATTCATCTCGCAAGCGATTGCGTTTCCATTATTGATGGTAGCAGCAGCCAAACGTTTAACATCAAACGTCGCCGGAGGAGGATAATCGTATCCGACCGAATATAGAGCAGTATCTTCAACTGGGGGAGGTGAGTCCGAACAATTGCCGGTGTCATTATAATAATCATTGTATCTATAAGTGTTCATACATCCACTGAGATAAATATGTGAGCCCCCAAATTGTTCGTCAAAAGCGTATGGATCCTTGTGGATGTCATCAGGCAGGCGCACATAGAACCCATCGCTTGGACATGTCAGTGGAATAGATTGAAAGGTAGTAGGGGGGGTAAGAGTAGACGGACTCGACGGCGCTGATTCGGCGGTTTCTATCGTTTCAGCTTTTGTTCGTTCAATGTTTTCGTCATGAACGTCTTCTGACTTTCCCTTAGTATCAGCGCTCTCGTTGCTGTTTCTCCGAAATGGTTTGTATACGTATCCAGGATTTATTTCACTATGCTCGGCCTTGGCTCTGGCGGCCAACTTTGTGAACAATTCCTTCACATCATCACTACTTTTTTTCCATACCTCACTGGCCAGTCCAGAGACAATTGGAACTTGTAATTTTAAGGCGTCGATGCTACCCTGTAGCATTGTGCGGAAGATGAAGAATTTGTTTGGTGGGCGAGCCGGTTTTTCCGATGATTTGGCTTTTCGATAAAAAAACCGGTCGCGTATGTCTTGTGCAGAAGGGACAGGAAAGTCTATTTGAGCACCGTCTGTTAGTTGTACAATGACTTTTTCGTGCGAGTTGTCGAGGTCGGCATAGATAACGGTGGTCTGAGTTGGATGAGGCTTATTGTATGGAGATTGACTCCGTGGTCGTTGTGATTGCGTTGTTACTGGGGACATGGTTTCGAGTGTTGGATTAGATAGGGTAAGTGTATTTATTATATAGACTGTATTTTTGTAAGTTGATTTTACAGAGTGATTTCAAAAAACGTTCTCGACGTGTTCGTATAATTTGAGTATATACCGAATATCGAATAGTATTATGAAAGCGGTATAAACATAACCCCAAGTTGGTTTTTTTCTGTTTTCTTTTTTGGATCCAGCATCTGCCAGCTATCGCTTAAATAACTTTTGCTGAGAATACATATAAAGTATAAGCTCAGGGTAAGTAGTACGTATCGCTTAATTGGATGTGTCAAACAGCTTCTGTCTCTTTATACGTCTAGCAAAGTTTGGTTTTTTGTTTATAGTTGAACTCTTGTGAAGAGCGTAGGAAGTTTTGAGGGCTTGCAGCTGTAAATAAATACTGGCGTGAACTAAAATTGTATTGCATATTTATATTGAATATTTATATTGTTTGTATAGTATCAGCGCGTGTAAAAAGCGTGAGGTATAATGAATAATATATACGGTACATGGCGTTCACCTGGAAATGAAATTATTAATAGTTGACATGCATAAAAGATACACAAATAATAAATAATCGAAATTAATAATGCAATCGAACAATCTAAAGTTATTTAATTTCTCAATATTTACGGTTCGCATCATGTCACGATTTCCCAATTTGTTGTTCTGTTCTATTTTTTTCCCTGAGTGTACATCTGCACTCGACGACTCTGGGCGTGAGTGTTCACGTTATTCCACCGCCTGAAATGAATGAAATGCGTAGCGATCAATCGGATTATTTCTTAAATAAACACCACGGGGGGTAATTGACATCGAGACAAGAAAACCAATCGCACTTCTCAGTTACCATTCTGTGGCTCTTACAGTTCGCCGCTCTTTTGCAACCATGACATGCTTTGATTTTCAGTCTACAATCCTTGGCAGACTGATGAGAAAGCCTTTCCCAATCTTGCTTATCTGTATATTGCTTTATTACGGCTTAGCAATGGTCTTTACGCATTGCATTGTCATGCTTACTGCCAATTATTGTAGAATTAATAAATAAATCGATGTATGCATAATATTTGCATTATGCGGGGGGAGAGAGAGAGAGAGAGAGAGAATGCAACACGAGGCGGATAATCGATCGAACATGCGTGAATAATAATGAAAATTTAATGTTTGTGCTTGCACGTGTAATGGGCGTCATAAGTTTCGCCAATTAAATATTGTTCTACAAACTTTAATGGGTAAATAAAGTTGGGTCTTTGTTCAGTTGTAATTGTTTTTAAGAGCAATCGTAAGACAAAGTGTCGGCTCGTACGATAAAAACGTAGGGTATAGACAATCAAAATACAATACTCGCCAACATGCATAACATACAGTGTAACTAATATTATATAATGTTGGGAATTTCTATTTGTTACTGTATTTGGCCAACAAGATGTATTGTGACCAATCGATATTAGACATAATTGGTAACTATACTGGTGTAATCGACAAAAATGGTAAAATAATTGTGGTTTCCAAGCTGGAAACTAATTTAAATAAGCAACCCTTTCATAATAAGTTGCCACATGCGGTCCATAATTGAGACTGGATTTATGTCTTTGTTTTGCAAGGTTATAGTGCTAGCTAATTTCATATCTAACGCAATGTTACAATTACAATCGAGTGCCAATTTTATTGCCCGCTCTTGTTCAACCGCCATATTGTATAAATGTATTGAAGCTTATATTCAGACTGTCCAGCATCTGCATAGTATGTGTATAGCATCTGTATAGCGGATGGCTCTCCTCGCTTCCCGTTACACTGGATAGGATAGCTTTCAAGAAAACACAAATTAAATGTTCCCGGCAAACTTAAAATTAAAAAATGTTTATTGGTGACTCTCAGTCTTCGGAAAGAATGCGCAATTTTCCAATATGCCCAACAAAGTAAAGAAACATACCATTTTACAAATAATAAATACATAAACGTAAAGCACGTAAACATATAATATTAACTGATTCTCGATTTATACTCATAGCACATTTAATCTGCAAGATTTCTGTTGTGTTCGACATTGCAATTAAATGTTTGTTTTTCTTGTGAAAGACATTCCCGAGCAGGTACCAAAATGCGGGTCATATTAAAATACGAATTAGAGTCGTCAATTAGCAAAAATAGGAAATTTCTGTCATCTTGTCTACGTTACACACTGTTATATTAAAAAACATAAGCTTACGACTGTACAAAACAGTAGTTATGCATGTGATGCATGAAGCTGTTCGTCAGGAGTGCATTTGCTGGTGGTGAAAAAAAAAATTTAAGTTGCGGGGTCATCTTTAAACTTGACCACTGAAATTAATGCGTTGTAGACTGAGAGAACCCAAATTTATAACAGGCCTAGCAATTCATATGCCAAAAATTAATACTAATTTTAATAAGACAATATAAATTTGTTCTGGGCTGATTTTTCCAATCTCTACTAGCCATCATATGGATGTCAGAAATACTGTATGACTCTTCAGGGAATTGAGATCGTAATCTGCTCTCGAAATTTATGCGAAAAAGAATCCAACTATTAGCCGGCCGGGGAGGTATTAAATCCTGGTTTCACGTCTTGGCTCGATAAGGGAACGTTGAGCACATAAGGTGGATTAAGTAAGAGATTATGCTCATCAAAAGTAAGGGGTAATACGCCTACATCGAAAGTTAGGCAGGCTTTGTTTCGTCATAAATTGATTCTTACCAAATTATTTTCTGCATGTTATTGAAAAAAGGCAAATGTGTCATACACAGGTAAGCTCGATAAGTCGGACGCGACTGGCTTGGGTATGGCTGTCCGACTTATCAAGGAATTCGACTTATCGAGGGGATTTTAAATACGAAAAAAAGAAAAATGACGAGATTTGGTCCGACTTACCGAGTTTCCGACTTAGATGTAATTGCTTGGTCTAACTCATATCGTTCTACTATTAAGAATGCAATGGAGATAAAATGCATATAGTATGTAATACTATTGAAATAATTGGATGGCCTTTTATAACATATTGTGTACTAATTGCGTCTATAAAGTTTTTCTCGCATAGGATCATAATTATTTGACAATCTTCGTCTATACTACTGTGTTTATGCCTACGCTAATTATGGAGAATGTTTGCCGGTCGCTGAAAATAATACCAGGTTTGATAAGTTAGGCTTTACTTTTATTTTCATATTTAGATGGGGGGGTTTTTTCTAGTAGCAAGTGAGGCGTGATACAAGTGATAATTCTGTTAATGTAAAATGCGTACTTTGTTGCAAACATTAAAGTGAGTCGCAGCCATACAACTTACTGTAATTCAACGAGGATTGTCCTCAGTAACAGATAATAAAGCCTCTTTATGTCGTATTGTCTCCGCAGATACTTTTATCGGATCGATGGGAATTCAACTGTTCGACTAATATCGTGTATTATTTAGGGCGTTTATTTCCATCCATTTATTATTGTAAACTTGGAGAATTTCTACTCTATTATACTAATTTATTGTCGGACTAATGTTACTTAACTTACTGGTGTTTATTACGCGTTTATACTTTACGTGGTGCTCTCAAGTGTAGTTATGTTGTACCTCAGTTGGGGACCTGTCTCAGTTCCGAACTGAGACAACTGGGTTCTAAACCGAGCGTCTGGGTTCTGGACTGAGACAACTGAGTTCTGAACTGAGTGACTGGGTTCCGAACTGAGACAGGTCCCAAACCCAGACAACAGTTATTACAACTATTGTCTAAGTGTCTGATATTTTTACTTCGTTATACGTATCACGTGTCGTTGCGGATGGTTATCAATTCCTTTAATGGTCAATGTTGGCACAAATGTTGGCTAAGAATTACTAATCAATCGAGACTGTGTTCCCTGGCGGTCAAAACCAAGTAAAGCTAGAAATACTCAACCAACTACTAGTTCCGAATAGGTCAAATTTCGGCTTGGTAACCTTGTTTCTGATTTTGTTGCCATTTTTAAAATACCTCGAATGAAATAATTTCACTCATTTTATTTTACTAGTTTTACCACCATTTCTGAATCTATGAGAAGAAGCCGTAGGTTGCTACATCTTTGTGGAGTCTATGTTTTTTAAATTTCTAATGGGCATTTCTTAGAATGCATACAAGATTTTTTGCAGATTTGTGAAAGAATGCCTTGAACGAGCATATTGTTAACTTAAAAGCAATTGGAAGTGCTAAGGACAAATAATTATTGCTCTGAATGACAGTTATTGTCCATGAAGATGGAATATTGAGCCAGAAAATACTACTGTATTTCGATAATCAAAATAGCAATGATACTGAATAAAGTATAGTTCGGCGAAATAAACAGTTTACAGAACGTGGGACACGTGTAAAAAGAAAAGAATAGTTGTAAGGCTAAAAGTTTTGCCGGTTGGTTCTCTTCACAGGCTCAGGAAAGAATACATTATAGGCTAGCATCTCCCATGTTCACAGACAATGAACGAAGGAAAAGGTAGAGTCTCACTTTCGCTTAATTGCATTATTCCACTCTATGAGAAAAAAAGCGCGAGAACTTTTGTGTCTTCTGAAAACTTTGATTTCTGCATGAGACTTTCCTTGGTGATTAAGTTAATGCAAAAATATATTCCATACTATACAGGACTATCAATAAAACACAAAAGAAAAGGTATGCATCAATATCAAATAGTGAATGACGTCACACACTATCATAAATAACGTAATAGATTTAATTTAATACAAATACTTCATTATTTATATTTGGAATGGTAATGAGCGTGACTTTCCTTTCTCATCCTCTTCGCCCCGTCCTCTCCATTTCATCTTCATCTTCTTTCTGCCAAAGCCATTCAGATCTGGACCTATAGCTCATCTTAACATCGGGACTGACTAATTTCGCGGTAGCCCTCTTCCTAATTCGCAATCGTAACACAGAGGACACGAACAGAGAATGTTAGTCTGATCTCAACATGTCCCCCAAATTTATTCTTTGCTGTAGCTGTTAAGAAGAGATTCTGAGGTATCAAGATATGTAGATACGAAACATATAGATCATGGCAACGCCTTTCTTTTTCCACGGTAATTCAGGTTTGGCTGACACATTCTTGTCACCAACGGATAACCTGTCGCCTTCATGCACACCAAGTTTAGATATAGTACAGACTTAACTATTAGTGTATAACAACAAAAACGTTTATATCATTACCCACTTAATTACAAACGGCCAGCCATCAAAGTCAATGAGTCTGTCTAGATTCTCGCGCGAGTTCCGTATTCACAACAACTTTGTGCAATCCGTAAATGAACGATTTGACCGAAACTCGTTGATATAGATGCTTGAGAGAACATATGCCTTCGGAAAGTTGATGGCTAGACATTGTTTGAAGTAAGTAAGGCACTGCTGAGAGGACTGTTATACAACGCAATATTTACATTAGACAGTAATCCCTGTTAGAAATCTACCTGGTTGGCGATGTTTCACGCCATAACTTGAAGGGGAATCCTCAGCACCTAGAGTCGTCAATTTCTGGTGGATTCTGCTCAGAGACTTATCTGGTAAGGCGTCTAGATTTTTATCCAGTAGAGTAACTCCTGTCAGTGATGCTTCCACACTAAGTTAAGGCAGCTAGTACAGCATCCAGTAAGACTCCCGGCCATTTTACATCTTTTACTTTGATCATCAAGCTGTAAACTCATGGTCTTTCTCTACATAGCGGACAACGAGAACCAAGAATCCAGTAGGAATCAGTTTGGTGCTGGCCTTCACATATCTATAATGCTACTTTGGGAGTAAAAACTACGGTCAGTTAGTAATCTAATGACGTTTGTCTTTTGATAACTTCTTTTTGAGTTGAGATAGTTTTGGAGAAACAATAGATTTTCGAAATAGAGAAAGTCACGTTGGTTTGATCGTTTCTTTGAGTGAATGGTTTTTTGAATTCACTCGGTCATAATATTCTGAATTTGAGCAGTGAGCGTCCCCAAGCGCAAGGCAGCTGACGTAATACCAGTTAGATGTTTTATCATTGTTCTTGTATATTTGAATTTGAGCAGTTTTATCGGTTGTCATATTAGGAATTTCAATAACTTTGTTTTCAACATTATTTGAATAGCGAGCAATGATGCCGCCACCCACCCCGAAAATCTCGAATTTTTAGTTACGCTCGATTGCGTCAGAGTCTTCCACTGACTCGGAGGTTTTGTTGATTAATTACTCGGGGAAATGATTTTCTGCTACTCTCAATTTGTCACGATCGTTTCCTTGGAAAGGGTTATTATGTCATATGGTAAGTGGGTTCGTTTAACTGATTCTCGTTGAAGCTTCTTCTCCCAATCTCATAACTGACCGGTTCAGAGATTTATCGATCTCTATGCTTTAGATTCCGTAATATGTGATTCAGAACATTGAGTCTTCTTCGACTCTAGATGTACCAATCGCGTTGCTATCTTATCGCTAAACTAAAACATGATATCCACTATCAAGGAGCAAGCTTACAAGACGAGAACAAGACCTCAAGTAAGACAAGAAGTACCTGCTTCTCCTGAAATAAATCCGCAAACAGATAGCTTTGCAGGTAAGATACTCTTGCAACTGATATATCAAATAGCAATCAAATTTTGACGTGTTTCCGTATCTTTCTGCTCTCTAGTCCGGCCTCGACTTCTTTCCCTTATTTTTATTTATATTTCAGCATTACTATCGGAATCTCATCTAAAGAGTTGGAATTAATTTCTCTCAATAAATCAACCATATTGGGTATTTGCCGATTTTATATCCCAAATAATCAGTGATTCATGGCATGTCGTTCTGCCAAAAAAATTGCCTCTTAAATTTTTATATCATAAAAGAGTAGCGGGTAGTGTTACGGTCGGGTGGTCTGGGGTTTGGGAGAGCAATTAATCTGTCGCGTAGGGGTGTTCTTCCGACCGGGGGATGTTACCAGATTAGCTTCGT
>CAJVPI010000268.1:0-37761 GCA_910592345.1 Paraglomus brasilianum
GTTCACCTTCGCCTCCCAGTGGGGATTAGTGTCCTCCAGTATGCTCCTGATGGAGCCAACTGCCCCTGGTGTGAGAACGTAACCATTAACATCCCTCACCTCTTTGAATCCTGCCCTACTGCACAACATGTATGGCAGAAGACCGAGGAATGTGCTGCCTTCCTAACACCCACTAATACCCGACATCCAATCAAACTTCTCATCATACACCCCTCATCATCCCACCAGCAAACAGGGAGACTCCTACAATCAGCAGCCCTCTATACAATCTGGAAGGCATATACCCATCACGTATTTGGGGGAAAACCTACCCCAACTCTCCTAGAAATCCAACAAACCCTTGCCACCCTCATACTCTCATTTCGATCCACTGCCCTAGCAGCAAAACCAGGAAATAAACCTCCCTGGCCCCCTGTCAAATCAATTATAGATTCAATAAGACTCTAACCCCTACATCCCCCTCTTTTCTTTTCATACCTTCCTCAAATACCAGTTAATAGTTTTCATCTTTTAGTTCCTATTAGGCTCAAACATGTATTTCTTATGATGTGATAAAAACAGCTCTAGAGGTCCACCTTAGCTGTGCTTAATAAAGGACACACAAAATCAATGAATTGTCATATTGTCCTAGATCACGATAGACGGCTCCCCGTTCTCCCAACGCCCATGCATCATTTGGTTCGATCTCCAACGATTTGTTAAGATCATTCAGTGAATTATCGTATTGTTTTAGGCATCGATAGACAGCTCCCCGTTTCCTCAACGTCCGTGCGTCTTTTGGCGAAATCTCTAACAATTGGTTAAAATCGGTCATTTCATCGCAGTACTTTAATCTCTTATAAATTGTTTCACAAGATGGCCGCTCATGCCAACATGCTGAATACAAATTAATATATTCTTCAGGCGTCCCAGAAGATGGTGGATCACGACGCCCATCAAGTCTATACACAACAATAGCAGGAGTTTCAATACGCCCTTCACATGGTATCTTTCCACTGGATATTTCCCATAGTATTACTCCAAGGCTAAATATATCGGACTTCTTTCCACGGTGATATGACGTGCTTTTGAAAGATAACGGATCCTTATATGCCGGTGTGCCTTCGTCACGCGATTTAGACATTATTTGTTCTAACACATTAGATAAACCAAAATCAGTTATCTTTGCGACACCTGATTTAATAAGAATATTACTAGAAGACTAAATAAAGCAATACATGTAATCAGCTCAGACTTTCATAGTCAAATTCAATAAACGAACATGTGTAATAAGTACCAGGTCTTTGTGAATGATATCAAGTTCATGTAAATATTTTAACCCGTTATTGATTTCTAAGCCCAACTTATATTTGTCTTTCCAGGTCAAATCGTTGAAGTGATTGCTTAGGTATTTACGCAAACTTCCACCGTCAGCCAGTTCAAATATCATATGATATTTATCATACTTGTCTGTATGCATTAATAGAGTAAAAAAAATAAGATGCTATTCTTGTAATTAAGTCAACAAGATTGTCATTTATTAACATGCTTTTGTAAAGCCCTAAGAAAAGAATAATGTTGGGATGATTGTTTGCTTCCTGGTGGTGTTTCAGCTAACGTGCATTTAAAATTAGTTCACACGCAAATGTATATAAAATACGACAAAAGATAATATGCAACCTCTTTCGCAAATAGTCGATGCAAATCTTCCTCACAGTCCCCATGATTATACTGAGAAAAAGTCTTCACCGCAACGGTCATACCGGAGAGAATGTTGTGCTTTTTGCATAAGATTATCTTAGTAAAGTTCCCAATACAGTTTCTCTGCTTTATCGTTGCCTTATACACCTCTCCAAATGCTCCATGACCAATACGTTTAGGGTCTAATTTTATGTCACTTTCTGGACAGCAATAGATTAATCCTTGTTGAATGCTTGTCTCGAGCCATTCTTTGTACGAACTATTGCTATTAGATATCTGAGACATGATTACCAAGCCGGACTTCGAAAAATACAGCACAGTTATTAGTCACAACGTTGTGCAACTGGTGAATTAATAATACTAATATATCGTACGAGATTGATAATGTATTGGGGGACGATATCCATAGTGTTACAAACATAAGGAAGCCCATGTTTAAACTTCAAACTAACTGAAGCTGCGGCCTCAAAACTTTGGCAGCAGACAGTTTACCACCAGTTTCATAAACTAATGCAGCTTTATTTTATTTACATTACGAAAAAAAATTTTTTTTTTTTTTGAAAACCCAGGTTTTAAAAAATTCTAATAAGCGAACTGACGTTTATGTCAATAAAAACGAATGGTATTGTACGATTATTTGCGTACACGGGGCACCCTTTTATCAAAGGCTTAATATAGAACTATAATAGTCATTGAAATTGGACACTAATAATAAACATTAAAATAAACATACGAAAGTTAAAAAAACAAAGCTTTATTTCTGGTTACTATCAAAAAATGATCGGCAATGGATCGGCAAAGATGGAAATTTAATATAGGGCTTCCCTTGTGTTTGTAAATCGTACGCCCATTATAGCATCTCTAAATCCGGATTCACTGAAAAGTTTTAATTGGAGGGGGGAAGTATCATTTAATTTTCCATAAATGTAAATTTGTACACTTTTGTACTACGAAATGAAAACGATTGGAGGAAAAGGATCAATTAATACTCGGATTCTTGGTTGTTATCTTAGTGCTGAAAATCGAGTTCGCATCTTCGGATAATCAAGCCAATCGGTATTCAAATCGTACTTGATATTCTGGGTCAATTCATTGCACACACATTGGCAACAGTTACTCTTAACAAACATATAAGCTTCATGAGCATTGGATTCTTGGTTGTTGTCTTAGTATTAATTGACGACTAAAATTGGTTTCACGTTTTCGAGATCATTATAATATACATTTTATGCAGTATACACCATGCGTCCCAATTTCTCAATACACTATCGTGGTGTGAAGGTAATAATGAAAGAGGTTAGTCAGAAGCACGTTCTTCATAACTCTTCATGACTAGTAATGCAACTTGTTCTCGCAAGGTACTATAATGGCCTGCTAACAGACTAGTCTCAGACTTCGCATTACACTTGTCAGCTTCGCGAGGCGGCTGCGCTCCCTCACCGCGACAGTAGGGCCCTGTAGTGTCGATGCATAATGATGAGGCCACCGACTTAGTCAACTTTATTATACTACAGTACTTAAGTATATCTTTATAATTTTATCTCTAAGATCGGACATTGTCATAACTAATTATTTCTTTAGATAATAATTTCCTTCTTGCTAGACGAATGATTTTACTATTGCTAGACGACGTTGACTATTATATTTCATAATTCGTGTTTCGTAGTACACTTATTCGCAGACTTACATTGGGATCGTGTCTCGAATATATTTTAGGCAACAGATATATTCTCCATCGGCCTTTCTATGCTATCCGTAATAATTATAAAATATATAAACAACTAAATAAGGATTACAACTAATCGCTCTCTTAATGGCCTATTAATTTCGTTAATATATTTTAGGGAATTAATAACATCACTGTTTCAATACTCTACTAACATTTTGGCATAAGTCACCTCCCTCATTGACGAAATAATATTTTAACTTGAACAGAATAACGATAAATTTACAATAACAATAAGTTATAATAACGTATTTACAATTAATGCATTAATTTACAATAACGATAAATGGACAATAACGATGGATTCACAATAGCTTTTGTTGTATATTACAAGTATCAACCTTCTAACGAGTATATTAAACTCAGTGTTATACATCGTCTTTATTATTACGAACGCCTTTTCTGTATTAAACATAAGGTCTTGTAATCGTAATCTTCTAAATTAAACACTTCTCACGCTTCCCTTATTAGTCGCCAAGATGTTACAACAAAGCATTGATAGACGAATACTCTGCTACTTGTCTTATTAATCGCGAAGAACTTATATGCTATACAAAGTGTCAATCCAGAGAATAATATAATAACCGAATACTTTTCATATTAATCGCCATGATTTATAACGAAATAATTATTCCGCAACATGTCTTATTAGTCACTAGGGAATAATTCTTACATCAAAGTATTGGTAGAGAAAAAAATAATACAACATTTCCAATAATCAATAACGGATATTAATATTTCGTTATTACAAGAAATGAAGCCACCCCAGGGAAGTGTTACCTTCAGCAGTAACCAACTTATTTTTCCGCCTGGGATATAATGAATTATATATCACCATTCGAATTCATCACTCTAGTACTCAATTTCTTTCCCAGACGTCTTGCTCGCGAACTATCACTATTTACGAAAGTTGGTGTTCGAAATCCAAGCTATACATACATGAGTTTCACCAAATCGTCACCCGATCCAAAATACGGGAGTGAATTTCGACCAATCAAATAATTCCGTAGTAAATAGCAAAATCGGCTTTACCCATATACATAATATATGTACTTAATAAACAAAGTAGCAATAATGAAAAAAGTTGTTCAAAGTCAGAACTATTTAGAGTTTAGTTCTTTCTTGCTTATCTCCAAAAACTGTAAAGAATCAGATATTAAAGCTCCTATGTGTAGTCAGTACGTCTTGTGTTACGGCAGAAGGGTTAGTTGCTAATCGTTCGAATGCCGCAGTTTTATGTTACACAAAAAAGTATCATAGGAAATCGCAAGTCAATCAAAATGTTCAGTGACTGAACGCTTTCCTGCGGCAATGAACACCATCGTAAACCTAGGTATTTTTCCTAAAATTGTATCTAAGTTGATGGAACAAGGACTCACATCAGTGGATGCACAAATTGAGGAACTGTTAAGGAACATACAACATCCAGAAAAACTCTATGCTCTCAAATACATTCTTGAGCATGAAGGAAATTCAGTGTCAGTAAAGATGTTGGAAACAGCTATGAAGAGCCTGTATTCTCAAGAACCTGATGGTCCGTTTCATAAAGAACACCTATTACATCGGAATGGCGATTAAGAATTGTGATAGCTATTTTGGAGCAAATGTTCCATCATGAATGTCAATTTTCAAGCCAATTTATTGACAAGGTAAAAATGGTCCCTTCTGTGTACAAGATGAATGAAAGAATTTGGAAATCTGAATTTAATAAATCAAATGAAAATGTCAGAAGTTTTAATAACAATTGTGACAATAGATATCTTCTCAAGCTTATTAAGAATATATTAAATAGTCTTTGTGGAGATGACAATCAACAGCAAACAAGTATAAATAGAATTACCTCAGTATTGAAGGCTTTATTTAAAATGACAACAGAAGGTGGAATGCCAACTTTTGACTTTGACATAGGGAGATCAATGAAATGTCTGGCAGAAGTATTTCCAGTTAAATCATCAGGCAAGCCATGGTATACAACTTGGAAAAGGCTTATTATGTTACAAGACAGTCTTGACCAATGGTGCCAAGTAGAATCTGTGATCTCAACAAGTTTTAAAGAAAGAGTGCTTCTTGAATACCTCTGGTATCATATCAGTTTATGTTACTCTGATAATGCAACAGAGAATGAAAATGTTAGTGATGAACTCTGGTTTGGCATTTTAGATACTATTCAGCAACTTGTCCTAAAAACCTTTTCCATGACTATACAAGCCATTTGCTATTACATAGCATTAGACTCATTGGATAAGGCAGTCACTGAATTTATTCAATTTAAAGCAATTGAAGTGTTGCTGAGACTTGAAGCCAAAAATAATGAATTGTTTGCTACTACATCAGATGATATTGCCAGTCACGATGAAAACTTTGCACCAAGACTGGTGGAAATTTACTATTACTTGAAAGAGAAACTGAAAGTTGAATCAAACATGATTTCAAATTGCATGCCAGACATAACAGTGATAAATATTCAAAATAACAAACAACAAGGCAAGGGTAAAGGAAAATGTGATAAGAGTCCAATTGACTATATTACAGAAGATCTCACATGCACAATTACCTATAAAATAGTTGATGGCATATGTCAGCTTAGTTGTCAACATTTGATTAGTTTAACTGTTTTAGTGTCATCAGCAAAACTCAGATGCCCTTATTGTAGGACTGAAGTTAGAAAGAATGAAGTATATTACTTACCACAACAGACCATATACAACAAGATTCAGCACTATATTACAGAGACTGATGATCAAGATTTCTGGAATTTCAGCACCAAAAACAATGCATTTACAGAAATACTTGATGAGTATCATGATATTAAAAAACAAAAAGGAAAGGAGAGAATGAGAAAGCATGATTCCAAATTTATTTGGAGTTCAATCTGGAAGTCAATAACAACACCAAATACAAACAAATTACTTCAAAAGGCAAAAATTGCACATAACATTGGGGACTTGGAAAAGGCTTTAAACATCTACACACAGATATTACAAGCTAGTTCCACAAATTACCCAGCTCTACATAATAGAGCACTCATCAAGTTGGGAATGGGAAATTTTGAAAAAGCTTTGTTTGATATTGAGACAGCAATTGAAGTGAACAATATTTATGATGATATTTGGTACTTGAGCTTAAAGGCACATTTGAGT
Source organism: Paraglomus brasilianum (assembly GCA_910592345.1). Classification (NCBI taxonomy): domain Eukaryota; kingdom Fungi; phylum Glomeromycota; class Glomeromycetes; order Paraglomerales; family Paraglomeraceae; genus Paraglomus; species Paraglomus brasilianum. The sequence continues at coordinate 6,547 of CAJVPI010000268.1, forward strand.
CTTGCAGATAAGAAGAAAGTTGAAAAGGATATAAGACATATTAATTCTATATATTACCAAGAATTGGCTTTTAAACTAATTTATGAATTTGTAAACAAACTTGAGCATTTTGATATGGAATGGTTTAAAATTCTTGTGGATAGTTGCTCTATGACGGCAATGCATAGTTTGGATGATGTCAATCAATGGCAATCATTGTGTCAATATCAGTTTGAAACAGATGCTTACACCAGATGGTACAATACTGCTGAAATTTGGTATAACAAGCACAACAACCCTACACATAATTATCGGGGCATAGATGCATTTTTTGAAAAAGTTTATTATATGCATAAAAGTAAATTTTGCATTCAATCTGCTTGATTTTTATTTATTATTAGTATATTAATTAATTTATATTTATTAGATCATCTGAAAGCACATTTTGTGTTTGAATGTCATGTTGAAGACCCATATAATAATAGATGCTCTCTGTAAGTAATTTATAATAACTATTGTTCATTATGCCAAAAATCAGATTAAACTGAAACAGAAGATATTAGATATGAGTAAAAAGTTTGTGGCCTAAAAATCATGTAAATGCTGGGTTGCCTCAAGAAACAAAGGCTAACATTATAGACACTTAAAGTTTCATTTTAATCTGATTTATTTAATCTGTCCATATTTATTATAAAATATTACTAACACTTATTAATAGTGAACGGGATTATTTATCAGTTGATTCATTTAATAAGGTAAGTGTTTAGTTATCAATACAAGTTGTATAACATGGTTTTATGACTAACAAGAAATTATATATTAAGGTGACAGTACCCATATTCCAAGTACCTCCAAATAATTACAAACTCAGCATTTTGTTATTCAATAGATGGAAGTTGACATTGGTAATTATAGTAAGTATTGATAGGTATTTTTGATTTTAGTCATGATAAAAGATATATAATATAGGCATTTGATTTTGTAGATAAAAACATCTGCTGAGAAAACACGATATCATATGGATATTGAAGATGGAGCCGGCTTGACTGAATACATTTTACCCTGCGCGGTTAACATTTTGTCCGAAGATGACATTATTATTGAAATTGCTATCAGTGGTGTAAGTATTAGTATAGTTTATTTAGTCATTGATTAGTGTATGTGTATTCAATACTAACTCTATCTTACATTAGGTATATATACATCTTCATTGGTTCTGTTTATATTCTGAAGAAAAATTGCAGACTTTGGAAAGTAAGTTTACAATCAAAACACTTCCAACGGGTGTAAAAAAACTAGAATATAAACAATTTTATCATCTGAACCAATACATGTTAGAAGGTTATGTATGAATATTACTATCTAGACTATACGTAACGGTAGCTGTCTAAATGAGCATATTGATTCTTCCTTTTTGTAAGTATTATTCAACATTATTATTTACGCACCAAATATATCTTTTACATGCGGTAATATAAACGCATGCCTCATCACTAAAGAAGTCGTACAGTAATCTTTCTTTTATCTGTTCTGTCTATTCTCCGATTTTCCCGTGAGGTCAACTGTTCCGGTGGAAATTTATTGTATAGCCGATTACATTCAAAAGTTTAAAGAGGCAAAATTGTCCGCCACTTTGTCTATCGATAATTTGACAGTTATCTGAAAGTTTCTACTTTATTACACGTATTTCCTTATATTTTCTAATACTTTTTAATGCCATTGTTCCGAAATCTTGTTATACGCTTTTATTAATACACATGTAAAAAGAGCTGAGTAGCCAATTTACTAGTTGCCTCCAAGTTAAAATGTATATTCTGTTGTCAATTTAAAGATAGACCCAATGTGAGAAAAGCAAAAGGATTGTAAAAAGTTCTTTAGGTGCTTAATTTGTATTAGCATGGGATTTTACTAATAAACACATAAAAAATATAGACATCAATACGAAAAGGCTTCTTTGCAAACCATTATATTGTTGACAGCCAGCCAATGACATCTTAAGGATATCAGCAAAAATGTAATGAGAAACAAAAATTGTGCTTAATACTGTTGGATCGCCACACGTGGAGAGCGTTCGTGTAACGATCTTGGGGATTTAGTCGTCTTCCGGCGGCGGAGCTCTTAGGCTCGTTCCTACTACTACTATCGTTAAATCGCTATCCAATTAGTAACCTTATAGGATTTATCAATACTCACGGACTTAATTCGACTAATACGCTTGCTCTGGACACTATCCAACCTCTGAATCACACACTCGATTATGATTCGCTAACGAAAATCTATCAGTTGTGGAATTCTTCAGTAATAGTAACGCGTTAATAATAATCCTGATGCCTAAGTTCCGATAAGTTTGATGGCAAGATCAAACTTATTAACCGCTAATCGAGAAAGCGTTTTACCCTTAATCAGCGATTCGGTAAAACTCACCAGGGAATGAACGAAAATAACAACTTATATTAATTACAGATTTATTAGAATTCAAAGAGCTATTCTAATTACAAGGATTATAACGATGAGGACAAATAGATTAAATATGCCGAGGATGCGCTCAAGACATGTTGAAAGTGCTGAAGATTATATTTACTAAGGGAAATTATGACTGCTTATATATCTAACTCGTTTCACTATTTGACACCCATCAAATTTCGATATATCGGGAAATATTAACTGGGCAATTAAACTGACATCATATTTCGATATATCGGGTCATCTATATTTTTATTTATAACTGACGCTAAATCTATTCCGATGCGGTCGAATCTTGTGTACCAAATATGTGTATTCGCTGTGCCACTTGAATTTTTGTACCACTGAGTGAGCACTTTTTATACCTAGCTTGGCCCACCCAACAAAGATAGCAAATTATTTGATAAAAGAAGCGAATTTATATTGATGTTGCTTTTCTATTATTTCTCCTAGCAAACCCGAAACAATGGATCTTTTGCTTACTCTTCTAGATTGCAAATAACGACATAATGTTTAGTCAAAAATATTTTCTCTGATATAATGTTATTGCTATTACTGATTTCCTTCAGTTTCGCTATTAAACTTAATTTGTTCTTAATATTAAGTAGAAAAAGCGAAAGTAGCCTGACTATTGATTTGGCAGTTGTGTGGTGACCCCCACGAGTTTGACACCAAAAAGATAAGATAACAAATAAACAATCATAGAAACGTTGAAAGATATATAATGGTTATATTAAAATGGACAAGTGAAAGTAATTGCTTATGTAGTCAACATTGATGGCAGGCTCTTTTTTGGAATATTTTTATAGTATTGAATTATCGCAATTTGAAATTAGTCGTAATACATTCGTTACTGCCAAGCTTATTTTAATTTTGTAATGAATTGGCCAGAAAGCTATCATTTCCTTGTTAGCTTGTAAGTGATACTTCATAGACTTTCTTATTTCCACGTCTATATTCTTCAAATAAGAATAATAATGACAATTTTGAATTCGGTTAACTGGATTCCATATACAGAAGGATAGTCCGCAGCAAATTAATTTGTACAATCTCAGCAGCAGTTAAGCAACACTAGATTGGAATTATCTTCATCGGCAGTACTAGTACACCTGATTTAGCTAAATTCCTTGCTAAAATAAATGCATTGTTTTACGCCAATTTATCAGTATTAGCGAAACTATTGGGTTCCTAGTCATAGCGCATCCTATTTTTAATTTCTCAAGAAATAGTTTAATTTAATGTCTTTACTAGATAGTGAGGAGCGGGCTTCATAAATTAGAATATACTGTATCCACTAAAAATTTAAATGCCAATGTCATGGGCTTACTGAGGGTCTGTTCCGAGAACAATATTAAGGCCTTCACCATTCACATGCATAAAAAATCGTTACTAAATACGTTTGTATCCTGACACATCGAGTGCAGGTGATTTATTCTAGACTCTCCTTTGATTGCGAGGGTATAAAGGATAATTATCCAAAGCCTCTAATAATAAGTACCATAACAACATCCAATTATTGTTTTCTAATCTTAAATGAAATTGACATTAATGATACAAATACAGCATGTAACAATAATTAAGAAGATAGGTAAAAATAATGATTACGGTCGGTGAACAGTAAACAAAAGAAAACCTCTTTGTCATTATTTTCTTGAACATCACTAAAAATATGTACAAATTTTGTGGCTACGAAACCAATAAAATAAAAGTATGCAAAGAGAAAAGATCTAGAGCCTAACTAAGAGCACTCTTATACGATCTTCCGTATTGGCAAGCGTATTGCTACCACCAGAGATTTTCCTACCTTGGAACAGTTCAAACACTACGGCTTGAAATTATTATGATGCCCGGTGATGTTAATGATGGCGATGGTGTCAATTTTTACGTCTAGACTTTGGTGTAGGTTTTTGGTCAATCAGCGAAATTCCAAGTAATTTGAATGCGGCCATCAGACAAGGAAGCTATTTTTTTAAACGCCTTAGGACTCAAGTCGAGATCGCCGGGCTTGCATCCTTCACATCTATCAACGAGGGTAATAATGACAGAACCTTTAGGCCCATTAACTGATACTCGACGACCGCAAAAGGGAGAATTGTTGGGGTTTGGGGGATTGCCAAATCGATGTGCGCTCTGATTTGGAGTAAAAAAAATATGAATATGAGAATGTTTACAGAAGACCATTGTGAACATTGCTAAGCAAGTCTTTGGCGTCGTATTGTGATTAATTAATTACTTACTATTGCACCAACAAATTGATTGTCATTATTGGTTTTTCCACAAGCACCAAGGCCGACTGAATAAAACGTGGCCTGGCCGGCGAATCTTTTGTGTAGCAATGGAGCTGCCTGAATGCTACTGATTATTCCGAAAATGACGAGAAAACATAAAAGAATGGTTGACCTAATCATTTCGAAGCGATTGAAAGAGAGGAGTATAAGGGTGATTCTAAAAATGACGTATGATTTGAGTAGTGGATATATTGTTAAGTCTTCTTATCAATAAGAGACTTCTAAAGAGACGTTCAAAAGAATGATTAATCTCTTTCAATGCAATGATAAACCACACAGGTTCGGGAAAGGTCAAATTTTTAAGAAACAAAACCACCTCACTCAAGCATCTCGGTTTATATATGCTTCCTGCAGCCTGCGGAAATATCTCATGTTGGTTTGTCTATTTTCCCAACATGGCAGAACTTTTTAATTACATCATACAGCCCTAGTTATGGGAGGAGCCTGTACGACGTGTGCCGGGTGATTATGGTTTTATATTGGTGGATGCATGCCGAGATATATTTGTTGAACGTTGTGATTCGCTTAACAAGACCTCATGCGGTAAAAGCCGGATTCAAACTTCACGGAACGAATAGTGTAGCTCACCCTTTGTGACTCGGTCGAACATCACAAAGCAATATTTGGAATTGAATTAAACAACGAGAGAATATGTATTCTTATCAATGAAATATTTTGACAATGAAACATAATAATTGTAACAAGACTATTATCCATTTCGCAAGACATTTCAGAATAACTGCATGCATGCTAATATTGTACAGCGATACAAATGCATGTTTAAACGAGCATATCTATAACGACTTTTATTTGACGTGATCAATTTAGTCACATCACAATGACATATCAGTCTTATACATCCTCTGATGACCATAGCTCATATCTCATTCGAAACAAACCCCGAACGATTATATAAAACCTTCTCTCTTCTTGGTTAATTATCGATACAAAAAGCGTTCAAGATCAACCAGAAACCATCGAAGCTGCCTCGGCGATACCCAGACAATCCGTTCAGTAGCAACCAGGCCTTCAGCATGAATTAAAGCCACAACCATTAATTAGTTCATCATTTGCCCACAGAAACCGATAGTTCGTTAAATCCACACAAGGCGGCAAGAAAATTGGAAGGGAAGATTGCATTGATCACGGGCGGCGATTCGGGTATCGGCAGATCTGTGGCTACATTTTTTCATCGGAAGGAGTGGGGATTGTGTACCTGAAAAAGTAGAGCAGGTTGGTTGCGAGCGAAAAGGAAAAAGAAACAAAACAAGATGCTCAAACAAAAGTTGTTTCGATTTGCAAAGACTTGGTTACGAAAAGGATGCCATCGATATTGATGCAGTTGTCAATAATTCCTCTGAACAGGTAGGTATTGGGTTGGGAAATACAAGTCGTAATAAAATTGAAAATTTAACGGAATTGGAAAGGAATGATTTATCTTGTCAAAGATGTTGTTAAGCATATGAACAAAGTTCCTCGCGATAGTTAAGCATATGAACAAAGGCAGGTCGGTGCATGCAGGCATGCCATTATTCATAAATTGCGGGTTGACACTATAATGCAGCAATATTGCGTACCACAAATTCTTCTACAAAGGTATGCAACAAAGCAAATAATTTCGAGGGCGCAATCGTAGCTTTCACGCTCTCAATCTTTCATGGAATTAGGGTGAGAATTATCTTGACTTGTCGAGATGTTCCCGGCAGGAATATAGATGTGTTTCTCGTTGTTCGATAAAATAGGTCCTATTTGGACGCCGCTGAGACGTGCTGGTCATCATCCATCTGAAGGTAAATATCCGATTGTTGGCGCTAAATATTTACTTATTTTGCAAACGGGTTTAGTCTAAATTGACCGCTCGGCTGTGTTTTTTTTTAGTTGCCCACGCTGGACAGGTCTTGCATCCAAATGGAGTACTTACATTTCAATGCATATCACTGACAAACCACTTCAATCACTCACACAATAATTGAAAGACCTTGATATATACGTAACATTGTAAGTGATACCAAACCCCCCCCCCCCCCCCCCAATTTGCGCATATCACTTTTTCTTATTTCTTTAAACATTCCAAGGCGTTTGTTTATCTGTCTACCACTTCAGTTGACTACTGTATAAACGTGTATAATTACTAGCAATTCTTAGTCGATTTGTATGGGCAAAAAATGCAGAATTTCATTTAATTCCCAACAGTTTGGTATTAATTGATACTTTTAATCCAATCATTTCGTAGCACACAAAGTGTATTATTATGGAGAAATGTTATAGCGGACCGGTTAATATAAGACACAGCGACACTAATCTAGTTCGCAGAAACGTAAATGCGAAGTTATAGCCTTTTTGGAAAGGTGTGAGTACGAGATTACAGAACCATTACGAACAATTGCGGGTAACTTCTCGTAACAAGAATGAAAGAACTGACAGGTGAGAATGTGTGTATGAGAGAGATAGAGAGAACGAGAGAGTGTAAGAAAGAAATAAAGCCAGAATGAGAAATCAAAAGAGTGAGAGAGTGAGAAAGTAATTGTGAAATAGCAAAGAGTGTCACGATAAAGAGAGGAGGTGAACAAAAGAGTGGGTATTGAGAGTGGTGAGCAAGTGAGAGACTGAAAGTATGATTGAAAAGGAGTGAGAGAATGATTGAAAGGCAAGAGAGCGATTGAAAGAATTAGAGAGAATGAAAGTGTGAGAACTGAAAAAGAATAAGAGAGAGCGAGTGATTGCAAGAGAGAAGAGGATTGAAAGGGAGTGAGAGAATGATTGAAAGGCAAGAGAGCGATTGAAAGAAGTAGAGAGAACAAAAGAGTGAGAACTTGAAAAAGAATAAGAGAGAGCGAGTGATTGCAAGAGAGAAGAGGATTGAAAGGGAGTGAGAGAAAGAGATCAAGAGTCAATCACTATGAAAAGAGTAACTAAACAAACGTGCGAGCGATTGAAAGAGAATGAGATAGTGATTGGGAGAGTGATTGGGAGAGTGATTGCAATTTTTAGTATACACCTCGACAATAGTTATGGTTAACAAGTATATAACATTGGATTCTTGGTTGTTGCGCTATTCCGGATTATGATGAAAACCGATTTCGCGTCTTTGAAGAATCAAGCGAATTGGAATATTGAAATTGAAATCGTACTTAATATTCTGTGTCAATTTTTGGTACACACCTCAACAACAGTTATGTTTAACGAATGTGTGAATTTCATAAATATATGATTCTTGGTTGTTGAGTTATTAGTGATTGACGACGAAGATCGATTTTGCGTTTTCGAAGAATCAGCTTTTGCAGCAATTGTTTATTTTCTAGATGTATTTAATAATAATGTTTTTGATTTGGAGTTTTGTGACCGTTTACTTTAAGAATAAGACGATGCGATTCTTACATGGGTCATACTGTATATTTCGTTGAATAAAGTTACTAATAATCGATCCGGTTCGGATTCACTGATATGGTTTAGTACACTTTTGTGCTACGAAATGATTGGATGAAAGTATCAATTAATACCAAACTGTTGGGAATTAAATGCACCATAAATGAAATTCCGCATTTTTCAGAATCTGTATTTTAAATAACTGTATTTAATACAGATTTTCTGTATTTGAAATACAGACTTTTGACGCACCATAGATTTGATAGTAATCACAAAAATTTTCAATGTCGATCAGCTCGTGATTATGAAAATGTGGTATGTTTCAGATGCAGCTTGAGTACACGAACTGCAGGTCACCGTGAACCTAGCAGAATCGTATTATCCAATCGCCTATTCCGTTTGCATAAGTAGCTGTTTATCAACAGCTGATTACTGAGGATTCGTTTAGCTTGGATATATGTTGGTTCAACATTTCACTTAACTTTTCAAGCCGCTGGGTGTTGATGGAATATTTTTGAAATAGGTATCCTTAACGTACCCGGGGGTGTAAGTTAAATGGGTACAGACGGTTTTGCGTACACTCAAGGTACGACAATTATACGCATGCTAATGTAGATGCCTCAAAGGTAGAAAAAGTATGTAAACAATTAAACACAATAATCTAGTAAACGTAAGTATAAAAATTGATGTGATGTGATGTTAACGTTTGCTGCAATTGTATATCTTGTAGTTTTACTGATAGATTACTTATTATGATTATGATTAGAGTTACGTTTAGGAATATTTCCCGAGGTGCATGCAGATGTACAGTATATACTGACATAAAAACAACCTCCTATAAAGAACATTTTATCATGGAACAGATCTGATAGATTAGTAAATTCTTTATTTTGTAGAATGCTTATATTTACCTCTGTTACTGTACCTATGTATATAGGAACAAATGTCTGCGCCGTTGCATGTTGATTGGCTGCAACTGAGCATTAATCTTTTTTAGAAAAGCATAAACAGAGAAATGGACCTTACTATGTTAGGCCCAGTCGATTATAAAACCTATTCAATGCCAGAACGATCACTAAAAAAACGAGCTATAATCAATAATGCTCTTCGTAAAGAATTTGTAAAGATCAACAAAAACTAGACAATACTTGATCGATATTAATTGTTATAAATGTGTAGTTACATAATCTTGCGTACAAATTCTATAAAAAAACACATCTATGATAGATAGAACACAATCTGGGTGTGTCCTGACTGTGTTCTTTATAGAGGTTAAAATTAAACTAATGTGCAAGATTTTGGAATCATATAGCATGTAGATATCGTAATGAGACAATTAGAGTTGTAGTCAGTCTAGATAAAAGTATTTTAAGGTGCAAATAGCATTTTAATCAAAAGGCTATTGTGTTAAAATGAATCACATGTAAAACATTATACTTCGAACATGCTTCACTAGCAAATATTTTCTCCAAGACAAACCTATGCTGCAATAGGCGGGGTCCAACATGGGACAAAGTATTCATCAGTAGTATTATTGAGATGTTTTTACAACAGATCCTGGTGCTATAAAATTTCAGAAAGTTTTATAATCAGGTATTGTTTATTGACCAAGAGAAATGGTTTAATACAATAAATTCGTTAATCAATATCAAGCTAATGCCGCAAGAGAGTAATCGGTAACCAAACGTGATTGCAAATTCTTCGTCGTCAAACTCTACAATACAGCTAGTGACTTTTTCAAGCAGTCTTTCAATACTCACAACCAATTTCGTATACGCAGACCTCAATTTTTAATTATCTGTTATCGCTGGGATTAATGTTGATAGCCCGTAGGATAACTAGAGAGAAAAGTCTTTACACTAAAGTAAACGCTTTTGTAAACAATTAATTAACAATCGTATTTCTCTAATTTCGGAATTGATTGACAAGATTATTTACACTACTGTGTGGGTGGTTGGCGCGTCAACGTCACAAGCAATGGCCAGAAAATAATTATTTTCCCAGAACAGAAATACTGATTTATTATAGCAACAAGAAAGATAATAATGAAGTAATTAAAAGATGATACATATTTACAAAAGAACGCCCCACAGTCTATATGAGTATAGCAGCCTGTGAAAGACTCTATTACACTTTCAGGAGGCATAAGGTGTACTATGAGTTAATCGGGCTCGTTGTGTTGTTGTGACTAGAACAAAAAAGATATACAGGAGGATTTGTTTAAGGTCTGTAAAGGAAATTAATATATCGCAAAATTGGCTGGCTTATTGATGAATAAGTTTGAAAGGCACTCAATCTTAGTAAGTGGCTATTTTTAATCAGTATGTCAATAAAAAAAATTGGCTAATACATAAGTGGCATACAATGAAAATGTGCTCACACTCCCTTCAGTTAGCAAAACTTAGTAATTGAAATATTCTATAAAAATAACTACAAATTACTTTATTAACAATGGCATACAATGAACAAAATATGATGTTATTGGAAGCTCAGCAAATCACCCAACTGCCAAAAAAGAGTTACAGTATTTATATTATGCACAAGAGACGGCAAGAGTTTTTGGAATCGAATTTTTCCTAACAGCCGCACCAATTTACAAGCGCAGTAATCATTTAAATCTTACAGCTGTCGAGATAATATTTATAATATGAATATGAGAGGTTTGTATGAGTGAGCCATATATAAACTGATTTTTATTAGACATTGTATGTGTAGCAATGAGTTTAACAGCATAATTAAAGATATGGTGCATTAATTTACTTGCAATTTTTTCTGAGAAAGCTATATTACGTGATGTAATAACAAGAGCTTATTAGTGAATATCAAAAGCTACAAATACACTCTCTTGCGAAAGTATAATTACAATACAAGATTCTAGTAAACCATACGGTATGTAATATCAAAAAAATTTTCAAGGTACTGACTCTATGTTTTCTTATTATTTTAAAGCTAAAAATTGCAGTCTTAATTGAGAGACATTAGCATTCAAGACATTAATTGCCAAAAGTATAAATACGTTGATCATTTAATATTTATTAAGTAAGTGAAGCTTTCATCCCTCACATTCAACAACAATATCTTAAAATTGCTGATACCTCTTAATTAAAACTACAATAATTTAGCTTTAAAATAGTTAATAATAAATCTTATTAGTACTCGCTTGAGAAATGTGGAGAGTCAGCGGCTTGAAAAATATTGTATTTATACTTTTGGCAGGGAGGTGTGGCTTAGGCGCGCGTCACATACTGTTATTCTCTCAATTAGAATAGCGTCATTGCCGTACGATATGTCAAACTATTATATGCTGCACTAATACTCAGCAAATTCTCTCCATCCAGATACTTATTTTAGCATTGCACACCAATTGAGACTTATATATCATTAAATTATTCTACACCGCCGCGCCGGTTTGCTTTGTTTTTAATTGTAAAGTATGCATTTAGCCACACAAGTGCTAAATAAATAGATAACATGTAGGCTGGGCTGCTTTGAATTGATGTCCAACGAAAGAAATTATGGATTTTTACACAGACATGTGTTCTTCAGGTAAGTAAAGGACGCTTGTTATGTTGGTGATATTGATGAAAGCATCATATGACAACTATTGATTCGTAGTAGGCCAATTTGTGTGTATAAGTACAAGCGCCGCCGGATGAGTGTAAGATCAAGTACCATTGAGTTCTCAGAAAGGCTAACTCAACATAGGCTCCAACCACTGGTACGTTGACAATGATGTTTTAGTATCATAGAAAGGTTTTCCTAATCTAAAAAATCCTTCTCTTTCTATAACTGATAATATAAAGCCCTTTCCTTTAAACTCACTCGAAAGTGGATGAGGAAGTGTTTTGAGGCGTTACCGTTTTATGGTGCTGACCTTATGGCCAGCAGTTTGGGTAGTTGAAGAATCGATAACATCCCGATTTCCAGTTTATCCTACAATAATACGATTACTGTAAATACTTTAGGTTATCGTCATTTTCATTGACCGATTACAAACAACTCTATCTTTACTGATTCTTCGATGACAAAGTTATAACTCCAGAACCATTACATAATAAGTCATGTATCTTACTTACCAAATTACAACTTACGGACCCTTTTCTCCTTTTAAATAAGATACGTAACAGGCGTTTACGAACCTACATAGATAGAAAACATTTATCCAGTATTTTAAATAGCAAAGACGGAAAGACTTTGATTGGCTTAATAAAACCAATTTATCAAGCTTTCTGCGTAATAGTTGGAATGACATAAATCAAAACTTTGAATTTTTACCAAGATAGCGAGAAAGGCAACTTTATTAGTTAGTGTATAAAAAATCAGCGTTCTCACGTAAGCGATAACTACCAAGTCTTTTTTCTCAATCTCAATTTTGTTAAACACCTATATTGATACATGTTAATATCCAAGAAAAATGAAAACTTTGATATACATAAGAATAAAAGTTACAACTTGTCTAGTAATAAGGTCCCGCAAAATATTAATAGGTTAGCACTTACGACTAAATAGGATTTTACAATAGTAAATCTTGAGCCAATCAAAAAGAATAATGTCATCAGCCGTCTGAGACTTGATATACAAAATTGGCAATTAGTTAGAATATATTAATATAATACTTACACTGACATGCACTTGCATCTATACAGGCAAATATTACTCTACACTCCTTACCAACGTGAAAATGGGTAAAAAGTCTAAGTCCATTCAAATGCGGTGCTCTTTACGAGATTAAGTTAGAGAGAATATCTCTAGCGCATATCCCTAACACAATGACTCAGAATCTAACCTCTTTATAAATACCGGCGAAACAACCAGCATGACTAATACTGAAAATACAAGCCATCAATCTGTGTGGATGTATGAAATTTTGGTTATTTGTTATTCATTACTGTTGCGTAGACGAGACGTAGTAATAGTGGTAAAAAGTGCAGACAATAGAGTCAAACCGAAACACTTGTCTTGTTTATGTGGGTTAGTCCATACTGCAAAGAAGGCTATTGCAATTATACAGACATAGTTACTATTATGTGGCAATAAGTTGCTTTATTATTTATTGGTTAATATGAATCACCATACAGAATGAGACTAAATTCTCTCACTGTCTTTTTTGTCACATAGCTGATGTTATTACAAACAAATTTATAATATATTTCTTTGTTTATTTTTTGCTCAACTCTAATGTACGTGCAAATGTTTGTAAATTGTGACAAATTTTGTAATAATTATTCACTTTGTTTCCGACAAGCCTTCCATAAACAACACATTATAATTTCCGAATAAAGAATGTAAAATAAAATAAGTCAAACCATTTCCTAAAAAGAACAACTTATATGTAATACTTTTAAACTTTAAAACCTATAACTAAATTAACGTTAACAATTTATCAAAAGCTGCTAAACAAGAGCATGCTTGTTAGCTTTTTTAAAGATTACCTGATTCAATCATTTATTGTATGTACAGGCAGTTGTTAATAATAAAAGCACAAAGTAACATATGGAACTCGTAAATACCGCTGCCAAGATTATAATAGCCATTGCTTTCTCTGCATAATAGTATTCCCGAAGACATAATAGTTTGATTGTAGACTTGTTCTAAGTACTAATTTTATCACAACATTGTTATAGTAAAACCTTTTAGAGAGTGTTCAACACTGGAGTAAACAGGAAGAAACAGGATGTAGCATGTTGTTTCTTCCAAGTAAAAATAGTTCAAGTTGGGCGTTTTCCACATTGTTTGGCGCTTTGTTCTGTTCTAGAATGGTAAGCAGATAACCAATTAAAAACAACAACTGGTTGTTGACTGTTGATTCCGAATACAATTAACCTCCGATTATTCTGGGGTCATGCAGATTGTTGTGATCGACGAAACAAAATCATTATCAACAACATGTAACGCAAGGTAGTTTATCATTCGTCACTTTCTGGTTGGTTTTGAAGACTTGTTTTCTGTTACCTGTGTTCAGCCAGTTTCTTCCAACAAGGGTCTTTTCCGCTGGATGTTACCTGTGTTCAGCCAGTTTTTTCCAACAAGGGTTTTTCCGCTGGACACTAGATTTTGTTGATAATAATTAACTTGTTTTCGGATCTATCTTCTCCTTGCGCAACTTTAACCCCGAATTTTAAAAATCGTATGTTATGAACAATACGTTTTACTGAAGACGTCATTAAAGGAGATGTGCAACCCATTTGAACGGCGTTGTATTAGCTTTGTTAATATGCTCATCGTGTATACTTGCATATAGACCACTGTACAGTACATGATCTTACAACAACAACAGCAGCAGATTGTCTAGAAAATGCATGCTCATATGCGGGTGCATTTGGGTCTTTCTTAATTTCATTGTCCGAGTATTAATGAAACATGTTTAAACGCCTTTGATGCAAAGAGTCTTGATTGTTGGAAAAGGAAAGAGGCATTGATTATTTCAATTAGGGAGGACCCGTTAGAGAAAAAAAAAAGGGGTCTAAGCACCAGTATTGTTTGCTCAACCGGTTTCATTTACTTATGCCAAGGACGTACAGATCGACCAATTGAGTTTTCGAGGTCTTTATTAGGCATCAGATCGACCAATTGAAGATTGCCGCCCGCATTTCACAAATACTTTATTTGGTAAGTGAATCATAGTAGCAGTACATTTTTGGATATTACGTCAGATTATAGATTTTTTGATAAAGAATATAGTCAGACTGCAAAGGTCATCGCTATATGCGATGGGACAATGAGATATGTATCAAACATTTGGGATCCAAGTTTATGGCTAAAAACGCAATAAAAATAGCTAATATCGTATCTTTATAGAGTCTGTCAAAGTAAATTGACATTTGTTTATCGTTGTGGCAGTTATTATCTTATCAATCATTAATCATTATTAAACTATTTTTAGAAGCGTTATACAACCAGTCGGTTCAAATAAGCATACCATTTTTAGCTAACTCGAAATTACAATTATTTTTACCTAAATTGTGACAAAACTAACCTTCGCCACACTCTCGCACGAATCGTCGTTTCGATAGTCCAGCAGTGATACCTATTTAAAGTTTCCTGCCACAGACGTGCAAATTATTAAGCAGCCAAATGGCTTTGGGGTTCGGGCTAATGAGAAACGATCGACTGCGTGTGTGTAGTACCGGAGCTTTGTTGTTGAATACGAGTAGTTGACAACAGTCAATAGAAGGAGCATGGAGAAGAAGTGAGAAGAAGCGTTGGAAAATATTTGCATCATTCGGTATTGTTGTACAAGTTTTTGCTTTCTCATTACACAACTCCCGCCCACAAACAACGAACACTCACGTACAATGAATACACACAATGAATACTTTTTGCTGCACAGAGTATGGTACTGGTTATGGTTTACATATTGTACATATTTGCCCATTTCGAATTCCATCCAACAATTATATCTTCGATGTGTTACTATACTTTGCTGATGAAAAGTTTTCCCTTGCTAATTAATTGTGGTGGTTTTTTTTTTTTCCTATTGAATGAGAGAACGTTCCTGCAAAGGACATCGGCCATCTCACATAGCCGATGGGAGGAGGAGGGTGAGTGGGGACGAGGGAGGGGAGAGGGAGGGGAGAATGCTTCACTGATTATAATTTACTTTTAAGGAAATGATACACAGATGTTGTGTTACAGTAAATAAAGAGACAGACAAACAGCCGAGAGGTAAAAAAAAAAACGATTGAATGTTTCGTAATGTTTGCGTACAAGCAGAAAGTACGGGGAAGAATAGACAATCTTTATTTGCAGGAAAAAACACATTGTTTTTGTGGCACTGTAGAACGAAACGTCTTATGTCACAATATGAGATATGCATTACCATAGTATTGAAGTAAGGGAATAATAAGTGCAGCTAAAGTAAATATGGCAAAGTCTCTTATAGCACGCAGTTGTATATATGCTATGACATTCTATATGTTGATGTAATATTTTATAACGCCACGCTATAATAAACAAACTCTTACTAATCCTTTCTTGCCATAATCGCTTAGCGTTGTTTTAGTTATCCCACCCACCTGAACTGCTATGTCTATCAACTCTAATTAACCTACCGACACATTGTTTATGTACGGTAAGCCACATAGAGCGTCCATTAATACTCTACCTGCCTGCATCTCTTTTTTTTTCTTCTTCTTCTTCTTCCTTTCTACAAATGAGAACGCTGGGATGGGAAAGCCGAGCTTTTCCTTTATTTGGGTTCATGCATTGTTAACACAAGCCGACTGAACAATTATGCATTTATTTTTGTTTGTTAGTTGGTACAATACTTAATAGTATATTTCCTCACAATGTATACGCCCCAACTCTTAATTGGGAATGTAATTGTCGAAATAAAAACTTTGTGAAGATCAAACAGTATAAATACGCCACCCCCCCCCAAGACAAAAAATTAGAAAATTTGGATTTGTCTAATCTGAAAACAGATATAATAGACACAATAGAACTAGAAAAAACCTTGAATATTCCACTCAAATCAAAAGTACCTACTTGCAACCAAAGACACTTTTATCGCATCGCATACACATATATACAACTACTACAATGATGTTCAGCAACACCATCGTCCCTATCTCCACCACCAACACTGCCGTAATCAGCAAAAAGGCATTCATTACATCTCTCTTATCTCTTCCAAACGAAATCCTCCATATGATTTTCGAAATGCTCGACATAGCATCCCTTTTCGCGGTCTCTGATACATGCAAACTATTCAACCTCTTATCATACGAATATATCATCCAATCCTTCGAATCACCCGAACTCACATTAAGGCTTTCATTCAACCAAGAATACAAATTGAAACCCCAAGTCGAATTCCACTTTTCTCACGTTGACGAGTCCTCAAACAATCTAGTCTTCAAACCGACGACTCAGAAACAAATAAAATTCTACAATTCGGCAGTTGTACACAAGCCTACTTTATATAACGCCGCATTGACAACCGATAACAACGAGGTATCCCGCTTGTCGAAAGAAAACTTTCTTCAAAAGGCATCGCCACTTTCCATCAAGAATTATGGAACTTTCAACGAAACACATAAGATCCATCGAGATAACCATCCATTATCATACACATTCAAATACACCGTAAGCACCACTCCAGAGAATATAGCGAGGACGAGAAGTGGAGAGAGATGGGTAACACCCGAAGAATTTTCGTGCCCTATCGACTTCTTTTATCCACAAGGAAAGAGCATTTCCAAGATATTTACGAAACTCTTTGGCAAACAACGACAAAACAAGGCACCGACAAAGAAATTGTCAAAGAGAAAGTGGAGGAATAATAAAGCCATCGAAGCCAAGAAATATGAAGAGACAAATCGAAGCGTACCAACACCTGTCAGTAACTAAAATTAAGAAAAAAAACACTCCCCCTCCCCCCCAAATAATAAGAAAAGTAACCAATGAAGCATTTGAAAGAGAGAGAGAAAACGAATATAGACGCTTGATTTCTACCATATAGACAAATTAAATTGTTTCCACTAACAAAATAGTTTTCCGACTATACGCTGGTCGTGCTGAACTTACCATTATTAGTTTATACTTTTTAACTGTAAATAATTCTTAATGTAATAAAGAATAAAAAATTTTGAAAATAAAAATGATCGTCGAATGCAAATTCCCGTATCCATGGTGCGACTGTAACAGAAATTATGCAAGTAATACATTTATCCTTTGTTGTTGAATGGCGCAAGTTACATCATGTTCCATGGGTGATACCTGTATGACATCGGAACCTTTTGTGTTGTCGGGTACATCCATATAAAGAATATTCCCATGGGGGCTTGTGTTCGTCAATACTGTTTTTAGCCGGTACTAACCGTTAAAGAAATTCAAGGGTTATAGTTTTGTACCCCACCTCTTTCCGATGGTAAATAAATTTGACCCAATAAAATTGCGATTTAAAAATAGAAATCCGACTGAATATTAATTAAGAACATACAAGGAAATTTTAATAAGACAAAGTATGAGTAGTAAGAAAAAAAAAGCAAGAGAATATAAAGCAAGAGTATTGTTCCTACAACAAACCCTTTACAAACTAATATATACATTCAAAACGACTAATTCTTGTTGACATTTTTTAGGAGGCAAAAACTATTAGGTGTAGAGATCACAAGGCTTGGCGTTATTATGTGCGTGTTATAAAAGCATCCGAATATTTGCTTAGCTTACAATGTGTGTGTCGATTGTTCAATTCAATCACTGCACACATTGTAAAAATCATTGTGGTGAACACAAGAGCATGCAGATTGCTTTATGGGCTTTGGTTGGGCAAGCTTTTGAATAACAACCGTGTTATTTTAATACATATAAAGTTTATTTAGATTGACTTTTATAATGCTTACAGTATGTAATTTCGATGTTAATTAAATGTTAGTCTTATTCAACATGCCCGATAAGTACGTTTTAATTATCAGGTAGCCGTAAGCTCTGCAAGTTTGCATTTGTGTGCGTTACACTACAACGACAACGTACTGCATTATTTCATATGCACAACACGTATATCATGCTGGCGTTTTATAATGGCGACTATTTAGTACACACGACTTTTTTGAAATGTCGGAGTTAGTTGTCATGCTCAATTATGCTATTTATACAAGTTACTAGTCTATTTCGGAGTTAGGCTCTGAATTCGAGTGCATAATGTCGTGTCGAATGTCTCGATCTACTAATTGACTTCTTTTTAAGTAAAGTCCCCAACAATGAGGCTCAAGCCTCAATTTAAACAATCAGACTAGAATAAATAAAGTCATCTGCTTAAACTTGATATTAACAGTAAATATATCACATTATAAGCGCTGGAACAACATTAAGGAGATTATAGTTTAATGCTTACACTACACTATAAGATACTCAATTTTTGAACATGCACGAACAACGATATTGTTTGTAAGATGATTTGAATCACAAATTGATAACGATTACACGGCCGAAAACCAAACGCCATGTTACTGCCTATCTGAAAAGAAGTCTAGAAAATTGCTCTGGGTGTCAGACTACCTTGCGTAACGTATCACATTTTGCATAGTCAGAGACAATAATACAAATAGCACGCAATATAGCGTAACTATTGTTAAGTGAGAAATCTATCCCGTGGCTTATGGTTACATCAGGTTACATTTGCGCCAATCATTCACTTCTACTAATAATAACACAGTCATATTTGATTTTTGAACTCCCTGTTCGCCAAAAAGTACCCGGTTTACGGTATATTTTTAATATTATGTACATGTGTAAGAAAGGAGAAAGGGGGATGGGGATGGGAATGGGATGGGTATGGGATGGGGAAAGGTTTTAAAAAAAAAAGTCATTTGTTTCGCTATTTTTTGGTAAGCCCAAATGCCTTTGATGGAAGGTTACACTCTCGTCTATAGACCGCAGTACATGTTACTATTTGGAAATGATTTGCTAAGAATGGGGGAGAGGAAAGCAAACAGTTTTCTAAACACTATTTTGGCTCCGTCAAAAAACTTGCTTGTCTTTTTAACGTATATTGATATTTCGTCTGCGACATGTTTTCTAGCTTCAACAACACACGAGTGAGTGGGTGTTGCATATAATCAAAATATATAATATTTGTTTGCTCACCATAAACGCTTGGCAGTACCAGCGTTGTTGATTTCTCTTAAAAATTAATGTAACAAACATTGTATTAACAACGTGTGTTATAGATAGGTCTTGAAAATTAACTTAGTTAATTAGGTTATAATAATATATCATTGCACTTTTACCTCCCATTGTATGTTTTCCTGATGACCGCTCTATATTACAAAACGCTGTTTGCTCTTGTCAATACTTTATCTTTTACAGTCTTTACTGAAACGAATTGTCAGTCTCTAACTTGTTTGTCAAAAAATACGTAACTAACCAAACTATTTAATACAACGTATAGCCGTTGCTTGTATTTATAGTGAGCTTTATCTCATGCTGTCTCCCAACTTTGCCGATAACAACGGTTTTACTTTAGGTTTACTGGATGCAGGTTTACTGGATGCCACGCGTTTTTAATATCCGTTCCAATCGACATTGTTTCTTTTCCCACTTTTTTACTATAATCATTTATAAGCAGATAGTGCATAGTGAATAAGAGGACAAGAGGACAAGGTTTGAGAATTTTGTTAGAATACTTATCTCCGCTATTTGCGGTATCCATGCTAATCTTTACACTCTGCTCTTCGATTTAAGATACTATTATATCGTGTTTCTTCTTGGTATCCCATTACGATTGTTTTGTTGTTGCTCTGTGTGCCAACCCGGCTTTTCTGCAGATAAATTTTGCAGTGTCTTTTACTCAATAGGTTAAACTTGCCTTTCCAGCAATCCATTTAGTCTATCTGCGAATGGTATTAATATTTGCGTGTGTTTATGTGAAAGAGTGCCCAACTTATGTCAGAAACCGTTTACAACCTATAACAGTACAATGTGTATTAGGCTGCAATAAAGTTAAGGAGGTCATCTTATGTTCGTTAGATGATACAGGCGATAAAAAAGATACTTATAGTTATTCTAATATCATAAATTAGGACAACAATAAAAATTACTTTTGTTTGATAGATAATGCATTTGTTTTTAGAATGTTCTTTTAACAACGTTGCATCCTTACGCTTCAATGTGTTGACTAAAATTTTTATATAACTATTACAGAGCTTATCTTTATTTAAATCAACGCATGCATTCATATTGTTGTTGATTTGATGCAAAAGCTTACTAACACAATTTTAGGTTAATTCGCCAGCTTCCCATTTGGACATGTACTCCAAATAATTTTCTGAGGGCAACCAACATAAATACGCCATTTCCTTTCATTCCCAAAAAACGGGAAACAAATCCTCAACGTCGAAATCACCTATCGAAAAATCGATGCAATAGACTGACTCGCCTTGAAATTACAGACACTTTTTATTTCACATCGAAAATTTGTTTCTGAATCGTGGACGCTTTATTGATACGATTTCTATATCATAGAATGATCCAAAACACCATCGTCGTCCCTATCCCCAACACCACCACTATGATTAACAATATGGCATTCATTACATCTTTTCTTTCCCTTCCAAACGAAATTCTTCTTATGATTTTCGAAATGCTCGACATAGCATCCCTTTTCGCGGTCTCTGATACATGCAAACTATTCAACCTCTTATCATGCGAATATATCATCAAATCCTTCGAATCACCAGAACTCACATTAAGGCTTTCGTTCAACCAAGAATACAAATTGAAACCCCAAGTCGAATTCCGCTTTTCTCACGTTGACAAGGCCACAAACAATCTGGTTTTCAAGCCGAAAACTCAGAGGCAAATGAAATTCTACAATTCGGCAGTTGTACGCAAGCCTAATTTATATAATGTGGCATTGATGACCGATAACAACAACGAGATATCGTGCTTGTCGAAAGAAAACTTTCTTCCAAAGACGGCGCCAATTTCCATCAAAAACTCGGGAACTTTCAACAAAACACATAAGATCAATCGATACAGCAACAATAATCTGCAATTGTCGTATTCATTCTCATACACTGTGAGCACCACTCCTGAAAATGTGAAACCGACGAGAAGCGGTGAAAGGTGGATAACACCCACGGAATTTTCGTGCCCGTTTGAGTTTTTCTATCCACAAGAAGATAGCGTTTACAAGAGGTTTATGAATCTGTTTGGCAAGCAACGAGGAAATAAGACGTCTATGAAGAAATTGTCAAAGCAAAAGTGGGTAAATAGTAAACTCATTGCAAGCAAAAAGTATGAACAGATGCATCACAGTGTGTCGACACCAAATTTAGTGTTTCATTAGGAAGGAAAGTTGTTAATCTAGATAGATAAGAAATAACTAATAAACCCATTCAAAAGAGGGATTAATGGGACATTTAGTTCTTACAATATTCTAGAATAAATAATTAACTTTTGTTTTTTCCCAACAATTTTTTTTTCACTCAAACTTTTTGCGCTGGTCGTGCTAAGTATACTACTGGTTTACATGTTAGCTATAAATTTCCTTTTGTATAATCTTTATTGTAATAAAGATAAACTTTTCCCAATGACATTGCAATTGTTTGTTTGCAGACATCACAAGACTTGCTAGGGCTGAACGCCGAATGCAATAATGTGCTGGCTATTGTTATATGTCGTGCTTATAAAGAGCAATCAAATATTGTCTACAACTATGTAAGATTTAATGTAGCTAATAAATTACTTTGTGGCTTTGAATTAGCAAAACTTCCTTTTCTGATCTGAATAACATTTGTGTAACTTGTGTCGTTAGAAGCTATTGGATGCGTTATCGTTCTATCAGTAGAATCACTCTATCGGAGAAAATGCTTATAACATGTTATTTTCCGGATCTTCAATGCATTGATTGATATTATTTGAAAACGTCCGATAAGTGCGTTTAAATGGCCCTGCTTCAGTCTACATTCTGTATGTTACACGTACGCAGTATTCGTCTGCGAAACACGTATATCACTAGCATGTTGGCGCTTTATAGCGCTGATACAATGGCTTTTTTGATAATCTGTAAAAGTTATTCTTACATAGTACTTGCACATAATATTCGGTAACAAAAGGTTTAGACTAATGTCAGACTCGATTAATTACTAGTACATTTCGGAGATACGCCTTTAGATCAAGTACATGATGTAGAGAGATAGATATATCCGATCTATCATGTTATGATGCAGACAATAAACTTCTATTTAAGTAAAGCCCCCAACAATAAGACTTATCAACACAAAGATAAGAAATAATTAGACAAAAAGAAGATAACCATGCACAACGTGCGAAAATTCTATACTGATGCAGTAGAAAGAAAACCTGCTCGAGATTTGTGAGTTGAAAAATTTTATTGGCATATGCCTTTGGAGGTTGAGTAAAACGCAGCGTGATGTTAAAGACAGACAAAAGTCAAGCAAATACAAAAATATAGCCTCATTGCAAAGAAATATAAACATTAAACATAGTTATCAGTTGGTTAATGTTGTGTGAAATACTTATTAAGTGAGCTAGAAATTATTTTATTACAAGCGAGAAGGTCAAGGTACAGAACATGCCAAGATCCTAATTCAATAGTAAAATATAATATTACATAATGGTATAAACAATAAATCATTGTCTATGTACTATATTAGTCAAAATTGGATTTTACTAATAATACAAAAATTCTTGTTTAATTCTGCTGTCCGCATATACTACGTAAGTAACAGAATTTATATTGTTTTAAAGTAAATAATTAACACATTATTGTTATATAGATTATGTACATGCTTCCACTTTATCAGACTAAACTGTATACGGTACGAGCAAATTAGCCTTAAAGAATACAGTATATACAGACAACAAAATTTGTTTACTAGTAAATTGAAAGAGTGATCCGGGCTAGTTATGTATATTAAATAGTCGTTTTTTATACAAAATAAAATTACAAGAACCATTTACTATAATGTACCCGTTGAAAACGTATAGACAATGATATTGTTACGTTAGTATTTGATCTGATTCTATTCATTAATTATGAGACACGTTGTATAATTTTGGTCGCACAACCTGATAGAGATCTATGCCGTGCAGTATTGCAGGGGATTGATAAAAGAAAAAGCGGGCTTAGTAGCACGAAGAACCCTGTGCAATTGCGCAGCAAAAAAGAAAACATTAATGTGTTACGGACTATATCAACGGTCTCAGAACAGCATATGCTACGATTTGCAGCAGATCTATAATTCGTAGAGATAAGAAGCGCTCGATATGATGTAATTTCTGAATAGTGGTAGCACATGATCGCTGAATCATTGGCCGCCTATTATGACCGGGTTACACCAAGTTACATTTGCCCGAGTTAATATTAATATTTGTTGATATTTTAAACCCGTGTTTCGTAAAAAATACCTTGTTTACGATGTAAGTAGTAAAAAGGGTGTAAAGTACCTTGTTCCTTAGCAACAAAAACCCACCCCATTTGTTTCACTATTCTTCTGTCAAACGCCCCCCCAATGCAAACAAGTTTCGATGACTGTTACACCGTTTATAGACCGCAGTACATTGATAATCAACTCATCAACTTGACGTTCGATGGGAAAATTCGCTGCTGGTAGAAAAATACACAAGAGGTAAATTATGCATACAATCAGAATTATGCGGCGTACAATCAGAATTATGTGGCGCTTTTGTTACCATAAATGCTTATTAGCTACTAACCTTAGCAAGCTAGTTCTTTAAATGTACGCAACAATATTTATTACATTAATTTTTATACCAATTTTGTGAATGGTGGCTGGCTAAGCCGAAATTACTTTGTCAGTAGTTATAATAACATCTAGACACCTATTATAAATTATTGTTTCTTTTCCATGACGGCTCTAATTCACAGAAAGCTTTCTTTGTTTTTGTCAACGTTTTCGGTACTTGATCAGAGTAGATTGACATATCCCAGTCTCTATTTAATTTACTTACGTCCTCCACTCATATAAGAAAGGTTTGTCTTACCTTTTTGAATACTGTTAACGATGTTGGAGATTTTCCAACTGCAACATACAAGTATATTTACAGTATAAGTTTGTAATCCGTCAAGACAAAAGTTTTACAACTGACGCTTGAATTAATAGTACAAGTAACAATTCTAACAAATTTCGATTATTTATTTGTACACATATTAATAATCTTTTAACGATACAGCTACTTACGCTTCTATTTTCCGAGGCAATTTAATTTAAAGGATGGGAAGAAGCAGCATTTGTCGTATAATTAGATATTATATCAGTTACTGGCCTGATGTCGACCTAAAAAAATTTTTCAAAGCTTTTGCCATACTACTGAGACAATTAATTTTATTCCTCAACATAGCTTTGAGCAATTGAGAAGCATGTACTACTTATCTGAGAAGCTTGTAAATTATTCTCCATAGCTAAATGGAAAAGCGTAGGTAACAAAGTCGTTTTACGGCTTGAGTTTTGCTACTTAGATATTTATACAAGTTGAGTAATTGCAACTAATGAAACTTAAGGTAAGAGAACTTTATCATTATTATTACAGCATGCTTACATAATAATAACTCAAATTATTTTTGCAACGTAAAACGTTTAGTAAATAAATCAAATAACTATCCTTCCGTTCTCAACAATAGCCACACTTTACGATACTTTGCGCTTTTGTTTCAGGAAGATTTGACTCTTATATTACACCGAAGATGATAGCGCTCACAATACTGGTAACTTTATATGCATGCTATTCTTTTTTTCTTTTTTTCTTTTTTTTTTTACCTTATTCTCATTGCGATTAGAGACTCATATTAGGTACAAATTAAATAATTGTAATTTTGATGGATACTGCAATCTATTTGAATAAAATTATTGAGGACTGTCATTCTATGAACTGAAAAGTAATTTTATTCCAAGTAACATTGTCTTATTAATTAAACAGGTACAAGACGAAAGCAGAAAATTTGGTTAAAGCTATTGTTGAAGGCTGCGCGAACATTGAGAAAGTTGTTATGGTAATGTAGGGTGGGTTGATCAATGGACGAATGTCTATTATTAATATTTACTACGGAGCTACGCACGATATCGGAATGGAAAGTACATCTACATTTAAAACGTCTAGTGGGCGAATTTTCAAGTGACAGAAAAGTACCCGCCACTAAGAAATAATAGCTACGTTAAATTGCGTCGAATCAATATTACAAGCCCTGCTAAAGAAAAAAGCGTCAATCTACCTACTACAATTTGTTTTGTAAGTATATGATTAAAGTTTAATTGTCATTTTACCGTTATCCTAACTAACGCTATTTTACATGTATGCAGTTCCTGACTAGACAGACAATAATTGTTTACCACTTGTGGAGGTAAATGCAAACAAGAACAGACAAAACGAACGATTTGAAGATATACAGTATGTAAAATAAATTTCCTTCGCTGCATTTACATTCCCATATGCCAGATAAAATAATAAGATAATCTTAGACTCAAAGGGGATTAAAAATTCTTTTCTGTTGGAAATATGATTCGGTATAACGGATTAAATTGTGGTAAGAAGCAGGATTTATTAAAGCTTAACTTATTGCTTCACCAAGATTAATACATTGACTTCGTTCATAATATATGGGTATGACTTTTGAAGATACAACAATTATTTGACTACGTCTTATGTTAAAAAATGCTCAACACAATATTAATATTAGCAAGGAATATTTAAGTGAACAATTAAATTTAGTTGCATTTAGATATCTTTATACAATTTACAAGTACAGTACATCTCGAATAATATTGATAAACTCAAAAGTCAAGTACATGCATAAACCGCTGCAATGGTCCTCTGTTTATTATAATGTAACTAACATTAACGTCTGTTCAATAAGGAGTAACTATGCCTTGCATAACATGGAATTCTATATTTGCAAAAGCAGCTGAAGTATAACTTAAATTCATGAGTTATAAAATATATTGGCACTTATAATAGGTACAATGTTAAAGACGAACAAATTTATGCAAGTAGAAAAGTTCCAAGTTCAGTTATGATATAAGACAATTGTCTTAATTAGCAACGTAATAATTAATTGTAAGCGTTAGTATGTTGGGAATGTTTGTTAGCATTATTGCTTGTAGACGTTTCCTAACTTGGCGCGTTTGAATATTTTCGCAACCTGCGAATTTATTCTTCCGCTCAGTAAATTATACGCACCATATTATCTGTTAAAGACCCAATAGATTTAGCTATACTAGATTAATAAAGTTACCTTATAAACGAATCATATTCGAGTGGCATCAATAGTGACTTACTATTTGTTAACTTAAACAAACGGGAATTAATCTAATTCACGCACAATATTTGTTGTGGCTATACTTGAGTAACATTCTAAAAAAAACAAGTCTCAGTTGTTCACATATTTATATCAAAGACTTTTCTAATACGTATTCTAATTAATGGTTGATTACTATTATCCTAATTACTTATCGACAGAAAATGCTCGGTAAACGATTACTGTCAAACTCACACATGAAGGAGTCGAGTAGCATCGATTAAGCACAGAACACACCACTAATGTGATGTAAAAAATAACTATATCACCCGTGTTTAATAAATCCTTATCTTGATCCTTTGATGACGTCAAATTGATAAAGTTTATTGCGGCAGACAATAACATTATGTTGTATGACAACGTACAAGAAGATTAAGTGAATGTAAATTTAGATATGTGTACCGGAAGCTATATTTACAAATGGCACCTAATATTGAAAGACAAAAAACTATTAACGGGATTGTCAGACCTTATTTAGATTCAAACAAAGTTATGCATTCTTTGTACGACATTGAACGACATCTGGAATTTGTAATACAAAAGTCTCATTTTGGGTAGATACTTTTCGGAATAGGTAGAATTTATTGTGAGAAAAACGCCGTAATCAAATCACTTCCTATAACAGGTCTTTTTTTTGATACAAAGTTTTGTATATTTATAAGGTGATTATCTCAACATCTAGTACTTTCACTTTTCATTTGTCACATACCCTTCGGCAGTTGCCTACCATGAAATGCGTTGCGACAGCCGTCGCATTTGCTTGTTTAGCTTTACTCATAACAGGTATGAATGCGACGGTCGACTGATTACCCAACTGCGCATTTTGTATCGCTAAACTCGTTCTATTGTTTAGCCGAGATCGAAATTCTGTATCCGTCATCAGCGTATTGGCTAGTGTCCAATACTACAGCAGTCCTGTTATGGAATTCAACCGACGCAACTAATGATCCAACGAGTTTTTCTATTTTTCTGACTAATCCTGCAAGTATTCCGTTGACGACTACAAACACTAATTAACCATTACATATCACTAACACTCTTACCATTACTATCAATCATAGAATATTACTACTTTGAAACAATACGCCTTAGCCAATAACGTAGTGACCGCTACAAAAAATCATTCAATTATTGTGCCAAATTTTATGACCTTTGGCGTAGTGCAAGGTACTTATAACGATGTAAACGTTTTACTTTTCGCACTCATTTTATTGAAAATTGTATACTAATTTGCATGTTCTATCCTGCACATTTCTTTCATAGGTTATAAACTCATTTTTACAAATATCGGTAATATTTCAAATATTGTGGCTACTTCAGAGCCATTTGACATCAAAGCCGCTGGCAGCGAACGTAAGTAGAAATAATATATTTAAGTCAAACTTTTGTTCCATTTTCGTCAATTAATTCCGCCCCTCTTTTTTCTTGTAACTAGCATCTACCTATGAACCTCCTAAGCCCAATGTTAGTACGACAACGTCAGCAGCCACCCCTACAGGCAGTACAAGTAGTACAAGCAAGCCGAGCAGTTCAATAATGCTGAGTCCAAGAGCATGTTTGAATGCTCTGTTTATCATTGCGGCCGTAATGCTGTCATATTAATCATATCTGAGTAAATTGTTTGTCTTGTGAAAGGTTAAATTTATTTCTTACAAAGTTGAGACTTCTCAAATCAAATTTTCCAATGTGATTAAAAGGTAGACCTAAAAAATTGCAAAATTCAAATTAAAATAATGTAACGAATTGTATGTATGTGTTTTTTCAATTATATTGGCCTAAAAGGAAGACGTATGGTCAGGTGATAGTCACTTTAGACCCACACTTTACACGCATTAGGTATTTTTCTTAAAGCATTTAAGCCATCAGCTGAGTTATATTTAAACTCATAATATTGGAGAGGCAAGAATCAGATTTGTTGCTTATTTATAGAATATGAATTCAAACAGTCAGTAGAAGTCCAGAAACTGGAGGAAGAATGGGAGGAATACACACTGTCACGACGAGTCGGTCTGCTGACGCAGTCGAGCAAGTCAGGTGATAAAATCTTCCTCCGCAGTCGAAATACTACCCGCAGCGATCTAATTTTAGTATTGTCACACTAGAGTTCAAATGTAGTAATTTTCGGGACGGAAAATGGTGGCAGTACGAGATACAAACAATAGCTAAGTTTAGTAATTTTCGTGACGTTTTTCGGTGGCAGTACGAAATTAGTAGTTTTCGTGACGTTTTTTGGTGGCAAGCCTTATATAAGAAGGGCTTCCCTCATCATCGAATCCTCATGTTGTTCGGTTCATATGTTGTTTAGTTCCTTACGTTGAATAATATTGATCTATTAAATACATGGATTAGAACATATCCAAGGAAATAAAATTTGTTACGAATTCCTTTTGAATACTTAATCATATACTATCCATATTTTATTATCTTTCTATTTATCGACGTTAAATATTGATACTTGAATCCGGATTGGAGTCTGAGATAGCTTGCTTACAGACCATTCGCAGATACTTCGGTTAGCGATATATCTGTTGAAGCAAGATACACCTTTTAAGAGTGCACGCAAGTCAATATTAATATTCGACATCGACTCTCCCGTTTACCGTTTAATTAGTTATAGTAATAATTAGAAGTGACAAGATACCCGACTAGTCAAAACACTAAATCAAAGACCGCCCTGTTTTAAATTAAATATAAATATTCCCCTTCGATTCTGTGGCAATATTGTAGTGTAACGGTATTGTCATAGGCCCTTACTTAGAAACGAGTATAGGTTATACTTCGTCTAGGGAGTTAGTAAAGCGCGCAATTAAATATAGTTACTTATAAATTTGATTCAGTCGTAAAGACAATCGCTATTAGTAGGGGTAGCGATTTGAGTTAAATTTGGTAATATCCCCCTGTCGGCGAACACACCTACGCGACAGATCATTGGCTCTCCCACCCAAAGAATACACCGACCGCAACACTTCACAACCATTTTTGGGCACTTTCAGAAATGAACCTATGCAATACCCAAGGATCTAGTAGAAGTCATTTAACAATACTAAATACATAAAAATGACGACTCTTGGAGATTATATGAACTAAAATATAAAAACATTGCATTGGTGATTAAAATCTACATGTACAACATGGAGTTAAATGGTTTCACACATTCCTTAGTTGACAGCATTTGAAATTTTACAAACATGCAAAGCTACTTAACAAAAAGTTGGTGTCAGGATTGAGGCCTAAGTATGACGTATTCCTCCGTGATTTCCGATTCCGCAGCATACGAAATCCACAAGTAAGCTAAAAATCTGGACAACTAAAATAGATTGTCCGGGATATATCCAAACAATTTAGTGAAACGAGAATTAGTTAAATAGAGCCGTAGATAATAGCAGATTCGATTAAGTAATAGATAGGCATTGCAACATAGGTAAGTGGGCTCTGAAAAAATAATAATTGATTGATCATAAAACATGACGTATTTTTTATAATTTAGAACTTTATTGAAACAACTCAGTGGTACAAACATCAGCACAATTGTAATCATTGCGCAGCAGAAAATAGGCGTAGTCATGTCACTAAAAATGACCGCACCGCATCGGACAGAAACTGTGACCAATATATCGAAATTTCAGGACACTCCGAGAATTTCCCCATTTGTCGAAATTGCGACAATTTGACAATTTAATGAAACGAATCGTAGATGATAGCCTAGCAGCATCTTCAGTTAATCTCTTCCTGGTGAAGATACAGCGCGTTGCTGGCGAAGTGTAACCGCTTTTCCTGTCAGCAGCAAATACTTGCCATCAAGTCCATTTAGATATTTGACATCAAGATTATTGTTTAATTTAATACTAGTGTAAAGAGAGATAATTTCCCCAACCGATAGGTTTTTGAATTAATCCCGTCAAGTTTTTGGATATGTTGTATTTATTAATTGTACGAGAGACACATCCATTGATGAGTGTTTAGTTACATGCTAGCTATAATTTTAAACGTTTATATTATTAAAGGGTATTTGCTGCTTCGAGAATGAGAAAATATACTCAATAATACCATAGAGTAATATACAGTCAAACCTCTTTATACTGATATTCTTTATACCGATAACTGGTTTATACCGATAAAGTTCGTTTACCCGAACCGTCCTACTAGAATTGGATACTCACTGAAACGAAAGAATAAAGATACCGTATCCTCTCGTGAATAAGCACCCCCTTTCGATCATATGAAAATGATCAGCAACCATCACGTAATAATAAACTTTAGGGGGGGTTATCTAACAGTAATCGCAGTAACCATAAATGCATTGTATTTGTGTACGTGCTGGCGTGTTGTTTGCTGACA